>SZWC01011031.1:46217-57055 GCA_023375785.1 Penium margaritaceum | reverse complement strand
CCCCCCCGCTTCTCCCCGCCCTCAAATCTCGTCGTCGACTGGTTGGCCAATTGTGTGGATGCAGCGGGGCGAGCAAAAGGTCATCTATCCGACGCCGGAGGCACCGTGCACCAACCTGGGCGCGTTCGCCGGCAAGGCGCGGTCGGGGAGGTTCACGTGGTCGTTCTGGCCCACGCAGAGGCGCACGGTGTGCAAGTACGTGTGGTTCTACCCTGCCGACAACTGCCAGGGCCAGCCCTCCGGCGTGCCCGCCAGCGACGACCTTGCCAAGCGCACCGACATTGGGTACGTAAGCATGAGAGCTCCCCTTTCTGCCTCTGTGTGCTTGCAGCAGTGGCTGCTGAATTACTTGCTGCTGCTGGTGCTGCTGCTGCTGCTGGTGCTGCTGCTGCTGCTGGTGCTGCAGCTGCTGCTGGTGCTGCAGCTGCTGCTGCTGCGGTGCCGCTGCTGCTGTTGCTGCTCCTTCAGCTGCTGTTGCTGCTGCCGTTGCTGCTATCGCCACTGCCATTGCTGCTGGTGCTGCCAATGCTGCGGATCCGTCCATGCTGTCAATGCTGGAGCTACGTCCATTGCAGGCTGCAATTTGCAGCTGCAGCTGCAGCTGCTGCTTCTGCTGCTGGTTGTAATGGCTGAGAGGGTGAGCCAACAACTCACCAGCAGTCCATTGAGATCGTCTCTTTTCATGAAGTCCACGCGACCCTCCTCGAGATGCTCCTTCATCTTCTTTTGGATAAGTCGAGAGTGCACACACCATCCTCCTATGGGGATGAAGGTGGAGAGACGAAGGTTCTGTCGCGGAACACAGGGAAGCTACGCTGTTGTATGTCCTCATGCTGCTTCTCTGCTGATGCTTGCCTCCTCCTCCAATGAAAGAATTGTGAAAGAACTGTTACTTCTTATGCAGGAGCTTTGTGCTTGCCGGTCGCACGGCCATCACGACTGCACGGTCCGTCGGCTGCTCTTTCTGTGAGTTCTGTTTTGCAGCACAGCCTCTGACCAACTTTCGACTTCCCTCTGTCTGCTTGCTCATGTCCTCCCTCCACCCTCTCTCTCCCAGTCTCTTCCTCTCTCGTTCCCTCCAACCCTGGACCCAAATCTCCTCTCCGACTCGTCTTCTCACTCTGGCTACTGCATCTATCCTCCATCCCTCATTTCCTCCCTCTCTTCCTCACTCGTTCCTCGCCGTCCACCTGTTCTCCCTGCCTCAGCTTCTTTGCTCCTCTCCCCTTCATCCCTTCCCTCTGCCACCCATCCCTCACTCGCTCCCTCTCTACTCGTTAGCTTTGACACATCCCGGACGTGTCGTCAGCTGGTCCTGTGAACTCAGGATGTACGTGCTCAGCTCAGCACGGCAACACCACCTCCTCCACCTGTCAGACCTCTGTGCCCTTGCTTTTCCTTGCACACAGCACCTGACCCCTGCGTGGGCTTCGGCTGTGAGGACCCGAAGGCGGTGTGCAACTCCAGCCTGGGCTGGAGCTTCAAGGGAGTGGCCAGCCAGACGCTGCAGTGCACCTGCCCCACGGGCCACGCCTACGTCAACGGCAAGTGCACCGATGTCTGCACGCCGCTCGACTGCCCCTACGGCAGCACGTGCGTGGTGACGGGTGCCTCGGCCGAGTGCACCTGCCCCGAAGGCTTTGAGATTGTGAGGTACCTGGAGTACGATGACGTGTACTGGCGCGGGTGCAGCTACAAGAATGACTTCGTGCACCAATTCCTGGGCCAGATGGACGAGGCTCGCAAGGGTCCAGGATTCAAGCGCATGTACTGGAACCTCGAGTGTGAGTGAAACCGCTTCTCTGTTGCCATCAGGCTCTCAGTCTTCCTTTCTCCCCAGCTGTCCCATCCCAACCCGTTTCCCTTTGCTCTGTTCCACAATGAAAGATCTGAGCCCCCTTCCCCTCCTCACTCATATCCTCGTCGTCCCTTCAGACGAATCTCCTCGCCTGCAAAAGTTTTGATTCACTGGTCCCGCCGCTTTGACTCCTCATCGTACTAGCACTTCATCCCAACCCCCTCTCGCAGGTGCTATTCCATTCCTCAAACCTTGCACCCTCATCTCACTCTTTTCAACTCGACTGTGTTGGGCAGTGTCATACCAGTCATCGGCATGGGCGTACGTGCTCGCCAGCTCGTCCTGCAAGAACTCGAGCCTCGATCCAAACCTGAAGAGCCAGAAGTTTGGCAGGCAGACGCAAGTGGCGCTGGTTGCGCCGTACGCGGACCGCAGCAAGGCTGTTGCCACGTGGATGGCGGAGAGGGTCAACTTGAACCCTATGGACCCCACCAAGTGCCTCAAGCCTGGCGATGCATGTGTCAATGTTATGAAGGTCAGTCATCCTCTACCCTCCCCCCTCTCCCTCCCCACCCTCTCCCCCCTCTCCCTCACCTCTCAGGCCTCCATCCCATTCCTAGTCGTCTCTCTGTCTCTTCTTCTCTGTGGCACCTTCTTAATCCAACCAATGTGGCAGAGTACATCACACTCAACTGCTCCTCTCTGATTCAACTGTCGCCCTGTTTTCTCTCTCTGCATGCAGATCATGCATCCCAACAACACGTACGTAGGCTGTGCTACGGCAACCGTGAAGGCCAAGGGCGGCTGCTATGGTTACACCAAATACGTCTGCACCTTCACAGACTCTCCTTACATCTATGACTAAGACACCAACAAGTTTCCAAAGCAGCCCACTGGACTTGGCCTCTGAGGCCAAGCCCACCGCTGCTCTTGCTGTTTTGAGTGTGAAGCTGTTGGGCCATTGATGCCACTGCGAGGAATCATTGTGTGCTTTGAATTGAGGCACTTGCCTCATTTTTTCATTGATTATTCTGCGGATGGTCTGCACCTGTCTGTCCACTGACATGTACGATGGATGTTATTGGGACATGGAAGTTGTTGTATGTTACTTTGAAAACCAGAAGCATCATACTCTTTGTTACAAGCATTCTGTGTATCCAGTACTACAAGCACACTGTGAATGTAGAATGGGTTATGAGAAACAAGGATTCAACCCCTTACCCACAAAACAAACATACTAACCTGTCATATCCACCAGCGGTAGAATTATTATCCAATTTACAACATTTTGCCCTTTCAAGTCATCACAGAAGCCCCTCTTCCTTGTGGTGCTCCACACTGCTGTGTGGAGCACCACAATGGTGAGAACGGAACTGACCTCGTCCAAAACGGACGAGTGTGCAAGGAGTACATGTCAGAAAGGTGGAGACGAGAGTGAATTGCCTACGGGGTGGAACTCGCTAGTCGATTCCACTTGTTGGACGGCGAGAGAAAGCTCGCGGGCGCTCACCAAAAAACAACTCCCAAAAAGGGCGAATATGTCCCATGTCACAATCTACCGACAATCCTGAGTTTTGGCCTATCCTATACCAGTTTAAACTAACATACCTACAAGCAAGACTAAACCAGGTCATCAAAGCATTGCAGTTCGCAGACAAGCAGGCACAACAAGGGGTTGTCTTCAGGCTAGATGTGAGCTCTCCAAGAGGGAAAACTATGCAGCAGGTTGGGGCATCAGCGTTGTTGATGCAGCGTGCGGGCTTCCACGCTCGTTGCTTAAGTCAGCTGCCCCCTCAGTCTGCTGCTCTAGAGTCTAAGTCTGGAAGCTCTGGGTTTTGTTACTCAGAAATGCGCGCGTGAGAGTTAGCGCCAGAAAGCAGCTGGAAGCTGATAATGACTGATTAGGAATGAAGAATGAACAACAATGGGAGACCCCTCCAAGTTCTAGGCCCCCCCCAGCTCTGTAGAGCTTGTTACTCAGTTCATCAGCCAATCAGAAAATAGCTCAGTTCAGGCTGGNTGCTAGAAAAAAAGTAGCGAGGAGTTATGGCAGCCTAAACCCAGATGGTGCCCACAATGGTTTATGCTGCCAAACAGGGCCATGCAACATGCAACTGGGACCCTAGGCAGTGCATGACGATGCAGACGCGATGGGACGCGCTGGACGCATGCAAGCAGCAACTGCGGTGTCAATGACCGCCGGCAGCACGACCGCCGAGGAGGCCTGCCGATGGAGCTGAGCGCGTCGCCGGAGAGAGGAGGCTCCAGCGAACTGCGAGAAGACCTCAGCGTACGTCGGCTCCACCGGACGACACTCCATCAGCGTCGAGTCTCGCCGTCAGTCATCTGCACGCCGGGAGGACACAACAGAGCACAATGAGAGATGCGAAAAAACCAACACTCCCCGATGACTCACAGGCGTAGTGCACATGGGCGGACAGGGACACGGTCAACATCTAGACTCCCCTAGGGCATGCAGAGACGCAGGCAGAGATAAAGAGAGAGCCACTCAAGGACGTACGCCGACCGAACTCACAGCCTTCTTGAACGAGTCGCGCTTTAGTGCCTTGGTCAGGAAGTCAGCCAACTGCCGTGCTGTCTCAACCCACACGATGCTGATGCTGCCGTCATGCAACAACGAATGCACATAGTGATACTCAACGTTGATGTGCTTTGTGCGTGTGTGATGCACGCCGTCATTGTCGGCGATGGCCATGGCACTCTCATTGTCACAATGCAACGTGATGGATGGGACGGACTGACGCAACTCGGANNNGAACGCACATAGTGATACTCAACGTTGATGTGCTTTGTGCGTGTGTGATGCACGCCGTCATTGTGGGCGATGGCCATGGCACTCTCATTGTCACAATGCAACGTGATGGATGGGACGGACTGACGCAACTCGGAAAACAGACGACGCAACCACACACTCTCACACGCGCCTGATCCAAGAGCCACGTACTCAGCCTCAGCAGTGCTGCGTGCAATGCACCCCTGCTTGCCACTGCGCCAGGACACAGCCGTGCCGCCAATCAGAAAGATCCAGCCTGTGCGACTCTTACCATCCGGACTGCGAGCCCAGTCGCTGTCGGTGTAGCCCATTGCGACAACAGACGATTGACGGTGGAACATGAGACCTCGCCGAGGAGTCGAGACGACGTAGCGCAGTACTCGGATCGCGGCCTCGTGGTGGAGGTGACGCGGCTCCTGAGAAAACTGGGCCAGGAGGTTGACGGCGAATGCGATGTCTGGACGCGTCGTCGTCGCCAGGAATATCAGTGACCCGATGACTCGCAGGTACGTGGTCACGTCAACTGGCTCCCCCACAATAGCTGGGTCAGGACTCTTCAGCTTCACCTGGCCATCGGGCGACATGGGTGAGGATGCGCTCGGCACGAGTGGCAGGTCCTCGACGAAGCGAGTGGACAGAGTCTGCACATAAGCAGCCTGATGGACATGGAGGATGCCCTGGGAGCGATCATGCTCAAGCTCCATGCCCAGGAAGACTCGGGCAGACCCGAGATCCTTCATCTGGTAGGTGGCCTGCAGTAGGTCCTTGACGCACTGGATGGCGGCCGTGTCTGGCGACGCAATGAGAAGGTCGTCGACGTACACCAGAACAGCAGCGAAGGTCTAGCCTCGCGGACTGACAAACAGTGCAGGGTCTGCCGTGCTGCGCTGGAGCCCACCACGAAGGAGCGTGCTGCTGATCTCCTGGTTCCAGCACCGAGGCGACTGCTTCAGGCCATAGAGGGCCTTACGCAGTCGCCACACTCTCGCGGTGCCATCGTCGAAGCTTGGTGGCTGCACCATGTAGAGCTCCTCACCCTCCAGTGAACCATGGAGAAAAGCGTTGCTCACATCCATCTGATGCAGCTCCCACCCGTGCTGGGCGACCAGGCCGAAGAGCGTCCGGCTGGTGGAGAACCGGCCAACTGGGGCAAAGATCTGGTCATAGTCAACCCCAGGGACCTGGGCAAACCCCTTTGCAGTGAGGCGTGCCTTGTACTTGTCCAAGGACCCGTCGGGTTTCCACTTGCGCCGAAAGACCCACTTGGCGCCGATGGCCTTCCGACCTGGAGGAAGGTCGATGAGGTCGTACACGTGGTGCTGTTGGATAGCGGCGAGCTCATTGGCGTAGGCAGCATCCCAGTGTGCGGCCTCAGGAGAGGCTCGTGCCTCACGCAAGGTGGCTGGGTCCTCCGGGTGTGTTGTGGAGCGGACTGAAAGAGCATGTGCCTCTCGCGCCCCAGGTGGGATGCGCTCCATGGCAGCCACGACAGCGTGCCGATGCTCGTGATGGAGCATGGCGTAGCCCAATGCGGAGTCCGGGTGCAGATCTGCAATGGTGGCCGATGTGGTCAGGCCGAGGGCCTTGGTGCCAGGGCCCCCACTCACGACTGTGGGAGTGGAGGAGGCACATGGAGCCACGGGGGGTTGAGGCGCTACCGAGCGCGGTGCGACGGTCTGCACGCTCACCGACGGCCTGGGTCGGAGGCTGCCGCCGGGGCCACGTGTGTAGCGTGGTAAGGCATGCGATGGTGCTGAGTCTGATGGGCTAGTGGAGGCGACTGGGGCTGTCGGCGCGGAGAGATCAGCGGACACGACGGGAGCTGCCGGCCCGGAGGGACCAGCAGATGCGACTGGGGCAGCTGGCCCGGAGGGACCAGCGGACGCGACTGGGGAAGCTGGCCTGGAGGGACCAGCGGACGCGGCTGGGGAAGCTTGCCCGGAGGGACCAGCGGATACGGCTGGGGCAGCTGGCTTGGAGGAACCAGCGGACGCGACTGGGGAAGCTGGCCCGGAGGGACCAGCGGACGCGGCTGGGGAAGCTGGCCTGGAGGGACCAGCGGACGCGACTGGGGCAGCTGGCCCGGAGGGATCAGCAGACGCGACTGGGGCAGCTGGCCCGGAGGGACCAGCGGACACGACTGGGGCAGCCAGCTCAGAGGGACCGAAGAATGTGTCACCCGGACGCGGTAGGACGGAGGACGGACTCACCACTCCCCTACGCGACGGGATAGACACAGACGAGCCGGAGCGAATGAGGTCGCAAGGAAACAGGTCCTCGAAGAAGAGGGCATCCCGGGACTCGACAATGCAGTGCCGGGAGGGGTCCCAGAAGCGCCAGGCCTTGGACTGACGAGAGACACCAAGGAAGGTGCATGGACGGCCGCGGGGGACGAGCTTGCCGCCCTGCTGCGGGGAGGGCAGCCAGACAATGGCGACACAACCCTAGACGCGAGCGGGGCGGAGGTCAGCGCGCTGACCGCACCAATGCTGGTACGGCGTGGACTGACGGGGAAGGGGACCGTGGGGAATCCGGTTCCAGACCCAGGTCATGTAGGCCATGGCTTCAAAGTAGAAGCCCTCGGAGAGACCGGCCTCGACACGCATGGTGCGGACAGCATCGGCCATGGTCCGGTTCCACCGCTCGGAGACATCGTTCTGGGCGGGTGTGTAGGGCGCCGAAGTCTCGTGGTGGATCCCGCGGGAGGCGAGGAAAGTCGTGGCCTCACCCATGTACTCGCCACCGCGATCGGAGCGAAAGCGGCAAAGGGAGCGGCCACACGCGCGCTCTACGAGGACAAGCCAGTCCTGGATGGCCCGGGCGACATCTCTCTTCTGCCTAAGACAAAAGACCCAGCGATAGCGAGAGTAGTCGTCCATGAGGGTGAGTACATAGCGACCATGCTCGCCGACCGACTCGGTAGGGAGAGGGCCCATGACATCCAAATGGACAAGGTCAAGAGGGGCAGATGCACGGGAGGCAGACAAGGGGTACGTGGACTGGTGCATCTTCCCCTGAGTGCAGTCAATGCACTCAGTGGGGCACGGGAGAGGGAAAGTCTCCGGGTCTAGGCCCGAGGCAGGCTGGGTGCAAAGCATGCTGTCCACAGCGGCGGAGTGGACGTGGCAGAGGCGGCGGTGCAAGAGGCGGGTGTGCTGAGGAGAAAGCGTACTGGTGACGAGCACATGGCCTGTGGCGGCTGACGAGGAGGAGACGGGAGAAGAACAAGAGAGACAAGGAACATGCCACAGGTTGCCACGGGCAGTGGCGTGCAGGACGACAAGACCAGACGGACACAACGACACCGTGCCAACACCACGCGAGTGCACAACATCCATGCTCATGCGGTCAAGTGCAGTCACGGACATGAGGCTGAGCTCGAGACCAAGGACGAAGAGGACATCGGTCAGAAAGACGTCACCGGCAGGACCACGAAAACGAACGACGCCATCACCACGGATAAGAAACACCTATCCAGAGCCCGTCCGGACACCGGAGACATCGCCGATAGGACCGAGCATACTGAAGGCCTCACGAGAGGCCGTCATGTGATGCGTGGCCCCGGAGTCGATGATCCAGGTCTTAGCAGGGTCCTGGACCGGGGTCGCTAGATCGCTAACGGTCACATGGCAGCGGGCGAGGGACGCGGACGCGGTGGACGGAGGCGCGAAACGGGACTGCCAATCGTCAAGCCAGGCAACATCATCAAGAAGAGAGGCGGAGGAGGCCACGGGCGACGACGAGACAGGCGAGGAAATGGGACACGACCGCAACTCAGTCTCAGTCATGCAGGGCTGGGGAGGAGAGCAGGAGGTGACGCAACTCGCACTTCCCTGGGGAGGAGGGCGAGGCAGGCCGAGCAGGAGCGTGATAAACTGCTCCAACTGACGCTCACGGGAGGAGGGCCTGGGGGCGTAGACGGAGTGCGGAGTGACGGTGCCGGAGCCCGGGTAGGAGGAGGACGGAATCGCAGAAGGGAGCGGGGGCGCCGACGGCTGCGGAGTCGGTGTCTGCGGGACTGGCGTGGCGACTGGGGTGGTGGAGCCGCTGGACGAGGTCGAGGCGTCAGAGCTGGCGACAGCGACGGAGGCAGAGGCGAGACGGCCCTCCCGCTGGCGACGCATGGTGGCGATGACGCGCGCCTCGTTCGTCGGCAGTGGGCACGTGTACCACCCGTGCCCAGGCTGGCCACAGTTGTGGCAGGTAGAGCCACCACTGCCAGACCCGGTCGACGGCTGCTGCTGCTGCTGTTGGTACTGATTCTTGCCCTTCTTGCTCCGACGCTTCTTTTTCCCCGTCGGCGAAGCGCTGGCAGAGGAGCTGGCGGAGGAGCTGGCAGATGTAGCTTTAGCGGGGGAGGCGATGGCCACGGAGGCGAGAGCCTCCGTGCGATGGAGTTCGGACTCCTAGCGAGCTTCCTCAATGCGGAGGAAGAGCTAGTATGCCCAGGGCATGAGGGTGTCCTGGGTCGCCATGGTGGAGAGGACGTCCTGGGGGTAGTGGACGAAGACGTCCGCGTACGCGCTGGTGGCGCCGCGCTTGATGGTGAGGAGCGCGGACAGAGGGGTTGGAGCAGATGTGCCAAGACGACGCAAGATGTCCTCCGCCCACTGCCAGTAGGCAGTGACCGTCTTGGTCTCCCCCATGCGCAGGGAGTTGAACACCCGGAGCAGACGGCTGATCTCAGCGTAGCTGGACAGGCGATGAGGCTGAGTGAGGATGTGCCATGCGGATGCAGGGTCCGGTGTGGCGCCAGTGGTGAAGTCGGCGAGGTAAGGCTCCAGTGCCAGGCGGGAAGCCGGAGGGGCGACTGGGACGAGGGCACGGACGGCGCGACCAGCATCATACAGCTGGTCGGCCTGGGTGGAGTCATGGGGATGGGTGTAGTACACCCATAGGCCCCCCCCTTGCGCCCATATCCGGAAGCTGAGCTCCTAGCTCCGGAACTGCTCGCCAGCCTTAAGCGGCGGCGGTGGTGTCTCAAAGTCCTTCTGCCTGCGGCCGGCACCCAAAGTGGGGCCAAGGACGGAGGTCACCGTCTGCCGCTGGCGCTGAGTCTGCTGCTGCGCTAGGTAGTGCATGGCAATGGACACAGCCGGGCTGGCGTGCCCTGGAGGGATGAAGGATGGCAGCGCACCGGTAGCAATGTGGGAAGCTGATGGTTGCAGCGCCGCAAGCTGCTGCGTCAAGGCGGTGAGCTGTAGTTGAAGAGTGGCGAGGGGGTCAGGGACGCCACCGCTGACGCAAGAGGACATCTGATGCTGCAGCTGCTGCTGCTGCTGCTACTGCCTGTGCATCAAGGCGGCGAGCTGCAGCTGAAGAGCGGCGAGTGGGTTGAGGATGCCACTGCCGATGCCAGAGGGCAACTGCTGTTGCTGCTGCTGCTGCTACTGTTGCTGCTGTTGTTATTGCTGCTGCTGCTACTAGTGCTGCTGCTGCTGCTGCTGTTGCTGCGGCTGCTGCTACTGCTGCTGCTGCTGCTGTTGCTGATGCTGCTGCTGCTGCTGCTGCAGCTGCTACACAAAAGGGGGGCTAGGGGTCCCTCCTCCAACGGAGGAGGACCCCGCGTCAGAGGGGCTGTTGGTCATGGTGGTTAAAGGTGCCTCTCGTCCCCTTTTTTTTTTTTGTGTTTTGTGTGCTACTGATGTCAGAAGTGACGTCAGCCAAGGATGGCTGACGTCAGCAGAGGGAACTACGCGTGTGCAGTGCCACTGTTTTCTCCCCCGGTCCTCCCTTTTTTTTCCTTTCTCTGTTGATGACGTCAACAGTGACGTCAACAGAGGGGTGCTGATGTCAGCAGCGGCAAATGTTGGGGCCGCCGCTGCTGCTGTTGGTGCTGATGCTACTGCAGATGCCGCTGCAGCTGCTGCTGCTGCTGTTGCTGTTGCTGCTGCTGCTGCTGCAACTGTTTGCTGCTGCCGCTGCTGGTGCTGCTGCTGCTACTGCTGCTGCTGAAGCTGCTGCTGCTGTTGCTGCTGCTATTGCTGCAGCTGTTTGCTGCAGCAGTTGCTGCTGCTACGGGTGCTGCAGCTGCTACTGCTCGTGCTACGAGCTGCAGCAGTTGCTATGACTGCTGCTGCTGCAACAGCGAGCTGCTGCGGCTCGCTGCTGCAGCTGAGTGCTGCTGCAGCTGCTGCGTGCTGTAGCAGCTGCTCGCTGCAGCTGCACGCTGCTGCAGCAAGCTGCGGGGGTGGGGGATTTTTTTGCTGTCTCTTTTTTTTTTTTCTGTCAACAGAGGGCAGCAGC
>SZWC01011031.1:0-42883 GCA_023375785.1 Penium margaritaceum | reverse complement strand
GTCCAGAGCTCTGGAACGGTCGTCGGTCAGCTCCAAGCTGGTAGTCCGCCACCGGATGACGCCCCGGTACCGCCTGGGTCCGCATCAGGGATCTGCACGAGTATGGACACGGCCGAGTGGTCACAGTAAACTGTACAGGTCAACATGAACGTCACAAATCACAACAGTGATACTCCACATTTATGTGCTTCGTGCATGCATGGAATACGCGAGAGTTCTCTGTGATGGCCTTTGCGCTCTCATTGTCACACCAAAGCACAGTGGGAGGCATGGAATGACGCAGCTCACGCAATAGACTCACCAACCACACACTCTCGGTCTCGCCAGCCCCTAGTGCCACGTACTCTACTTGTGCAGTGCTCCGAGTAATGCAACCCTGCTTGCCGGTGTGCCAAGACACGATGGTTCCTCCAATGAGGAAGATGTAGCCGGTGCGTCTATTGCCGTTAGGACAAATGTAAAAACTACGAAGCTTCCTAGCATGCTTGCCACTGACTGGGCGTCTGCACTCAATGAGCTCGCGGCGTGAACACAGGCCGGACACGAAACATCAAGGGTTTGGCTATGCGACACAAGCACGGTGTCAAATGTGCCTCCATAAACAAAACACATACTAAGAGAGATAATTGGAAATATTCTAGGGCGTGCAGGCCCATGCAAAAACGAGCATGAGCTTTGTGTGAGTGCGGTGCAAGATGACAAGAATATGGTTAAGTCTGGAATACTGAATATAAAAGAACAAGGAGAGAGTACAAGTGAGCCCCTAGCGGGCTTCAGTAGGGGCGCTGGCAGCAAGCCGCACCGGGCCCCGTCACCCTCGCAGAACCCAAATGAGTCAGCAGAGAGAACACACTACGTACACCACTATAACAATAACGGTGGTCTCTTCGAGGCACCAGAACAGCTCTCCGAGTGCCCGTTGGTTTATGTGGCTTCCACCCGTCACGACTGATATTGCTAGTTTACCGATATACCCACATTCAAGGTATATGGCAGAGGAGGGCGTGACGACATGATGGGCCTCCGGACAGCACCGAGACTTCTCCATCACCTACGACAGCGCCGGCGAGACATGGTCGATGCAGTCCGGTAGCCATGTGGGCTTGTCAGGAGGTAAGAGAGTTTTCTCGGTGGGTTAAGACCCGCGCACCCGGTTGACTATACTATTGGTTTTTGTGCATCTCTCATTGTGCTCAGTTGTGTCCTCCCGGCTTGTGTACATCGGCGTGTAGATGACTGACGGCAAGACTCGACACTGATGGAGTGTCGTCCGGTGGAGCCGACGCACGCTGAGGTCTACTCGTAGCTCGCTGGAGCCTCCTCTCTCTGGCGACGTGCTCAGCTCCATCGGCAGGCTTCCCTGGCGGTCGTGCTGCCCGTGGTCACTGCCACCGCAGTTGCTGTCTGCATGCGTCCAGCGCGTCCCATCGCGTTTGCATCGTCATGCTCTGCCTAGGGTCCTTGTTGCATGTTGCATGGCCCTGTTCGGCATCATGGACCATCGTCGGTGCTGCCTAGGTCCGGGCAGCCATAACTCCTTGCTACTATTTTTCTAGCCGTTTCTGACCGCACTTCTGCATTTGCAGCGTCAGTTTATGGTATGGTCCTGTTTTCAGGCAAAACGGACGACGCCCGGGTTTTGGGTTGTCGGCTGTCTGGTAGGGCTCACCGAGAAAAACCTGCCTGCCAGAAAATAGGTCTATTTCCTGATTGGCTGGTTAGCTCAGTAACAAGCTCTGCTGAGCTGGGGGGGAGCTAGAACTTGGAGGGGTCTCCCATTGTTGTTCATTCTTGATTGCTAATCAGTTTCTTTCAGTTTCCAACTCCTTTCTAGCGCTAACACTGGCGCGCGCACTTGTGAGTAACAAACCCAGAGCTTCTAGACTTAGTCTCTAAAGCAGACTGATGGGGCAGCTGACTTAAGCAACTAGCGTGGAAGCCCGCATGCTGCATCAACAACGCTGCTACCCCAACCTGCTACCTAGCATTTCTATCTTGGTATCAAAGCCAGAGAGTAGCAACAGCAGTAGAAGACTCACGTACAGGTGCTAAACAATGCCGGCTAACCTCCATACGCACAAGTGGAGGGGAAATGCTGCCAAGTTTTCTCCGGCAGCATTGACCCGCCTGGTGGTGACGTCAGAATTTTTCCCATGGCCATTGGGCCAGGGGAAATGCTGTCGGATTACTTTCGGCCGCACTGACCCCACGCTTGACGCAAGGAAGTGAGCGGCCGGCCACGTCAGGCCCTTGCTGGCGACGACGCATGCGACGACGTCCTCCAGGTGTGACTGACATTAGTAGGCAGCAGCAGCAGTAGTAGCTTGCCGCAGCAGCGAGCAGTGGTAGCAGCGGCCAGCAGCAGCAGCACACAGCAGCAGCAAGCAGCAGCAGTAGCTCGTAGTAGTAGCAGCCCGCAGCAGCAGCAGCCCGCAGTTGCAGTAGCTCGCAGCAGCAGCAGCAGCCGGCAGTAGCAACAGCGGCAGCGATCAGTAACGCGGAGCAGCTCGCAACAGCAGCAGCCGGCGGTAGTAGGAGCAGCTGGCCGCAGCAGCAGTAGCAGCAACATCGGCTGCAGCAACTACTGCAACAATAGCAGTCGCAGCTGCCCGCAGCTCGCTGCTTGCTACGAGCAGCGAGCTGCTGGCAGCGAGCTCGCTGCCCGCAGCGAGCAGCGAGCAGCAAGCTGTGAGCTCGCTGCTCGCAGCTCGTCTCTCGCAGCGAGTAGCAAGCTCGCAACGACGAGCAAGAGAAACAAAAAAAAAGAACATGCAGGGAAACCCTCCCTTGTTCGCTACAAGCGCGGCAACAGCAGCAACAGCCGCAGCCACAGCCACAGCAGCCGCAGCCGCAGTAGTAGCAGCCGTTGTGGCAGCAGCAGCAGCCGCAGCCGTAGCCGTAGCAGCAGCAGCAACAGCAACACTGGCCGTAGTAGCCGCAGCAGTAGCCGCAGTTGCAGCCGCAACAAGCAACAGCAGCAGCCACAACCGCAGCCACAGCAGTGGTAGCAGTAGTAGTAGCGGCCACAGCAGCTGCATCAGCAGCCGCAGCCGCAGCCGCAGCAGCAACAACATCAGCAGTAGCAGCAGCCACCGTAGCAACAGCAATAGCAGTAGCCGCAGCAGTCGCTACAGCAACGGCGGCAGCACCAACAACCGCGGCTGCAGCCCCACAACAGCGGCTGCATCAACCGTTGCTAACGTCAGCAGCCATCCGCTGATGTCATAGCTGCAGTCACTGCTGACGTCATAAAAAAAACAAAACAAGGGGCAAAACAATAGCACTGCGCACACGCAGTAGCCTCTCTTGATGTCAGCCATCCTCGGCTGACGTCACTACTGAAATCAGCAGCGCACCAAAAAGAAAAGGGAAAAAAAAACAAAAAAAAACAAGGTACCCTAAACCATGGGTTGTAGTCTCGGTGAGGAGGGGTCCTCCTCTGATGGGGGGACCCTAACCCCCCCTTTCTTGCAACGACTGCAACAGTAGCAGTAGCAGTAGCAGCAGCTGCAGCAGCAGCAGCAGCTGCAGCAGCAGCAGCAGCCGCCGTCGCCGTAGCAGCAGCCGCCGTCGCCGTAGTAGCAATAACAGTAGCAGCAGCAGCAGCAGTAGCTGCCGCCGCCACAGCAAGAGCAGCAGCAGCAACAGCAGTGGCAGCAGCAGCAGCAGCAGCAGCAGCAACCCACTGGTGTCGTTCGCGATAACCCTAACCCCCTCGTTGCTCTTTAGCAATAGCTCGCTGCCTTGACGCAACAGCTTGCAGCGCTATAGCCTGTCGCCTCCCAGACTGCCACTAGTGTGCTGCTGTCGTTCATCCCTCCAGGGCACGCCAGCCCCCCTGTGTCTGCTGCCACGTACTACCTGGCACAACAGCAGACTCAGCGCCAGCGGCACACAGTAACCTCCGTCCTTGGCCCCACTATGGGTGCCGGCCGTAGGCAGAAGGACTTTGAGAAGCCGCTGCCGCCGCTTGAGGCCGGCGAGCAGTTCCGGAGCTGGGAGCTCAGCTTCGGGATCTGGGCACAAGGTAAGGGCCTGTGGGCATACTACACCCTCACGACTCCACCCAGGCCGATCAGCCGCATGACGCTGGTCGCAGCGTTCGTGCCCTTTTCCCAGTCGCCCCTCCAGCTTCCCGCCTGACCCTGAAGCCTTTCCTCAGCGACTTCATCGTTGGCGACATCCCAGACCATGCAGCTGCATGGCATGTCCTCACTAGGTCCCATCGCCTGTCTAGCGACGCTGAGATCAGCCGTATGTTCCGGGAGTTCAGCTCCCTGCACATGGGGGAGACCGAGACGGTCACTGCCTACTGGCAGCGGGCGGAGGACATCCTTCGTCGTCTCATTAAGTCTACTCTGCCCCCTCTCTCCACGCTCCTCACCATCAAGCGCGTCGCCACCAACGCGTACGCAGACGTCTTCGTACACTACCCCCAGGACGTCCTCTCCACCATGGCGGCCAAGGGCACCCTCATGCCCTGGGCATATGAGCTCTTCCTCCGCATTGAGGAAGCTCGCCAGGAGTCCCAGCTCCATTGCACGGAGGCTCTTGCATCCTATGCCGTTGCCTCCGTGGCCGTCGCCTCCCCCACCGCAACTACCTCATCATCTTCGGGGAAGAAGAAGAAAAGCCGGAACAAGAAAGGCAAGGGTCAACCACAACAGCAGCAACAGCAGTCGTCGACCGGGTCCAGCGGTGGTGGCTCGGTCTGCCACAATTGTGGCCAGCCCGGGCACGGGTGGTACACGTGCCCTCTCCCGACGGACGAGGCGCGCGTCATTGCCAGCATACGTCGCCAGCAGGAGCGCCGTCTTGCCTCTGCCGCCATCGCTGCTGCTGGCCCTGACACTCCGACCTCGTTCAGCAGCTTTTCCACTCCAATAGCTCTGCCTGTCTCGCAGACACCCGCATCGCAGCAGTACTACCCACAGCCGTCGGCGCCTCCACTTCCTTTGTCGGCTCACTCCTCCTACTACCCGGGCTCCGGCGCCGTCACTCCGCACTCCGTCTACACTCCTGGGCCGTCCTCCCGCGAGCGTTAGATGGAGTAGTTCATCGCGCTCCAGCTTGGCCTGCCTCGCCCTCCTCCCCAGGGAAGTGCGAGTTGCGTCACCTCATGCCCTCCTGCCCAACCCTGCATGACTGAGACTGAACTGTGGTCGTGTCCTGTTTCCTTGTCTGTCTCGTCGTCCCCCGTGGTCTCCTCCACCCCACTCCCTGACGACATTGTGTGGCTTGACGATTGGAAGTCTCGTTTCGCGCCTCCTTCCACCGCGTCCGCGTCCCTTGCTTGCTGCCATGTGACCGTTAGCGATCTGGCGACCCCTGTCCGGGACCCTGCTGAGACCTGGATCATCGACTCCGGGGCCACGCATCACATGACGGCCTCTCTTGAGGCCTTCAATATGCTCGGCCGTGTAGGCGATGTCTCCGGTGTCCGGACGGGTTCCGAACAAGTGTTGCCTGTCCGTGGTGTTGGCGTTGTTCGTTTCCGTGGTCCTGCCGGTGACGTCTTTCTGACTGATGTCCTCTTCGTCCCTGGTCTGGAGCTCAGCCTCCTATCCATGTGTGTCCTTGACCGCATGAGCATGGACGTTGTGCACTCGCGTGGTGTCGGCAGTGTGTCGTTGCGTCCGTCTAGTTTTGTCGTACTGCACGCCACCGCCCGTGGCAACCTGTGGCACAGTCCTGGCCTCTCCTCTTCTCCTCCCGTCTTCTCCCCGTCGGCTGCCACAGGCCATGTGTTTGTCACCAGCACACCCGCCTCTTGTACCGCCGCCTTTGCCACGTCCACTCTGCCATTGTAGAGAGCATGCTCCGCACCCAGCCGGCCAAGGGCCTTGACCCGGAGACTTTCCCTCTCCCGTGCCCCACGGAGTGCATTGATTGCGCTCAGGGGAAGATGCACCGGTCCATGTACCCCTTGTCTTCCTCCCATGCATCCGCCCCTCTCAACCTTGTCCACTCGGACGTCATGGGCCCTCTCCCTACCGAGTCCGTCGGTGAGCATGGCCGCTATGTCCTCACCCTTACGGACGACTATTCTCACTAGCGCTAGGTCTTCTGCCTCCGGCAGAAGAGCGATGTCACCCGAGCCATTCAAGACTGGCTTGTCCTCGCAGAGCGCGAGTGTGGCCGCTCTCTTTGCCGCTTTCGCTTTGATCACGGTGGAGAGTACATGGGTGAGGCCACGACCTCTCTCACCTCCCGCGGGATCCACCATGAGACGTCTGCGCCGTACACACCCGCCCAGAATGGCGTCTCCGAGCGGTGGAACCGTACCATGGCCGACGCCGTCCGCACCATGTGGGTCAAGTCCGGTCTCTCCGATGGCTTCTATTTTGAAGCCATGGCCTACATGACCTGGGTCTGGAACCGGATTCCCCACGGTCCTCTTCCCCGCTAGTCCACGCCATACCAGCACTGGTGCGGTCGGCGAGCTGACCTCCGCCCGGCTCGCGTCTGGGGTTGCGTGGCCATTGTGTGGCTGCCCGTCCCACAGCAAGGCGGCAAGCTCACCGACGTGGCAGCAGCGACTCGGCCAGCAGACACAACCTCCGGGTCGACAGCTCCTGCCACGTCCGCTGGCCCCTCCGGACCAGCAACGCCTATTGCATCCCCTGGCTCCTCTAGACCAGTAGCCCCGTTCGCCTCCTTTGGCTCGTGAGACTCAGGGCCATCTCCTGCCCGACCGCGCTACACATGTGGCCCAGGCGGTAGCCTCCGACCTCGGCTGACAGTGAGCGCACAGACCGTCGCACCGCGTCCTGTGGCGCCTCGACCTCCTGTGGCTCCACGTGTCTCCTCCACTCCCACGGTCATGAGTAGGGACCCTGGCACGAAGGCTCTTGGCCTGACCACTTCCGCCATCAACGTAGACCTTCACCCGGGCTGTGCACTGGACTACGCCATGCTTCATCACGAGCATTGGCATGCTGTTGTGGCTGCAGTCGCCCGCATCTAACCTGGGGTTCGTGATGCACACGCCCTCTCAGTCCGGTCCACAGTGCGCCCGGAGGACCCAACCACCCTACGCGAGGCTCGAGCCTCTCCTGAGGCCGCAGATTGGGATGCTACCTACGTCAAGGAGCTCACTGCTATCCGGCAGCACCACTTGTATGACCTCGTCGACCTCCCTCCAGGTCGGAAAGTCATTGGAGCCAAGTGGGTCTTTCGGCGCAAGTGGAAGCCTGACGGATCCTTGGACAAGTACAAGGCCCGCCTTACAGCAAAGAGGTTTGCTGAGGTTCCTGGGGTCGATTACGACCAGATTTTTGCCCTAGTTGGTCGGTTCTCCACTAGCCGGGCGCTCTTCAGCCTGGTTGCCAAGCACGGGTGGGAACTGCATCAGATGGACGTGAGCAACGCGTTCCTCCATGGCTCATTGGAGGGTGAGGAGCTCTACATGGTGCAGCCCCCAGGCTTTGACGACGGAAGTGGGAGAGTTTGGCGGCTGCGGAAGGCCCTCTATGGCCTGAAGCAGTCGCCTTGGTGCTAGAACCAGGAGATCAGCAACACGCTTCTCCGTGTAGGCCTCCAGCGCAGCACCGCTCATCCCGCATTGTCCGTCAGCCCGCGAGGTGAGACCTTCGCCGTAGTTCTGGTCTACGTCGACGATCTCCTCATTTCGTCGCCAGACACGGCCGCCATCCAGCGTGACAAGGACTTACTACACGCCGCCTACCAGATGAAGGATCTCGGGTCTGCCCGAGTCTTCCTGGGCATGGAGATCAAGCATGATCGCTCCCACGGCATCCTGCACGTCCACCAGGCTGCCTATGTGTAAACCTTGTCCACTCGCTTTGCCGAGGGCCTGGCCCTTGTGCCTAGCGCATCTTCACCCATGTCACGCGATGGCCAGGTGAAGCTCAAGAGTCCTGACCCAGCTGTTGTGGAGGAGCCAGTTGATGTGACCACGTATCTGCGGGTCATCGGGTCACTGACGTTCCTGGCGACGACGACACGTCCAGACATCGCGTTCGCCGTCAACCTCCTGGCCCAGTTCTCTCAGGAGCCGCGTCACCTCCACTTCGAGGCCGCGATCCGAGTGCTGCGCTATGTCGTCTCGACCCCTCGGCGAGGTCTCATGTTCCGCCGCCAGCCATCCGTCGTCGTAGTGGGCTACACNCCCAGCTGTTGTGGAGGAGCCAGTTGATGTGACCACGTATCTGCGGGTCATCGGGTCACTGACGTTCCTGGCGACGACGACACGTCCAGACATCGCGTTCGCCGTCAACCTCCTGGCCCAGTTCTCTCAGGAGCCGCGTCACCTCCACTTCGAGGCCGCGATCCGAGTGCTGCGCTATGTCGTCTCGACCCCTCGGCGAGGTCTCATGTTCCGCCGCCAGCCATCCGTCGTCGTAGTGGGCTACACCAACAATGACTAGGCCGACAGTCCAGACGGTAAGAGTCGCATGGGCTGGATCTTTCTGATCGGCGGCACAGCTGTGACCTGGCGCAGTGGCAAGCAGGGGTGCATTGCACGCAGCACTGCTGAAGCTGAGTACGTGGCCCTTGGCTTAGGTGCGTGTGAAAGTGTGTGGTTGCGTCGTCTATTGTCCGAGTTGCGTCATTCTATCGCATCCATCACCTTGCATTGTGACAATGAGAGTGCCATGGCCATCGCCGACAATGACGGTGTTCATCACACATGTACAAAGCACATCAATGTTGAGAATCACTATGTGCGTTCATTGTTGCATGATGGCAGCATCACCATCGTGTGGATTGAGACAGCACGGCAGCTAGCAAACTTCCTGACCAAGGCACTAAAGCGGGACTCGTTCAAGAAGGCTGTGAGTTCAGTCGGCGTGTGTCCATGAGTTGCCCTCTTTGTCTTTGCCTGTGTCTCTACGCGCCCTGGGGGGTCTGGATGTTGACCATCTCTCTGCCCGCCCATGTGCACTACGCGTGTGAGTCATGGGGGAGTGTTGGTTTCTGCGCATCTCTCATTGTGCTCAGTTGTGTCCTCCTGGCTTGTGTACATCGGCATGCAGATGACTGATGGCGAGACTCGACGTTGATGGAGTGTCGTCCGGTGGAGCCGACGCACGCTGAGGTGTACTCGCAGCTCGCTGGAGCCTCCTCTCTCCGTAGACGTGCTCAGCTCCATTGGCAGGCTTCCCTGGCGGTCATGCTGCCGGTGGTCACTGCCACCGCAGTTGCTGTCTGCATGCATCCAGCGCGTCCCATCGCGTCTGCATTGTCATGCTCTGCGTAGGATCCTTGTTGCATGTTGCATGGCCCTGTTTGGCATCATGGACCATCGTAGGTGCTGCCTGGGTTCGGGCAGTCATAACTCCTTGCTACTATTTTTCTAGCTGTTTCTGACCGTACGACTGCGTTTGCAGGGTCACTATTATGGTATGGTCCAGTTTTCAGGCGAAACGGATGACGCCCAGGTTTTGGGCTGTTGGCTGTCTGGTAGGGCTCACTGAGAAAACCATGTCTGCCAGAAAACAGGTCTATTTCCTGATTGGCTGGTTAGCTGAGTAACAAGCTCTACAGAGCTGGAGGGGAGCTAGAACTTGGAGGGGTGTCCCATTGTTGTTCATTCTTGATTGCTAATCAGTTACTTTCAGTTTCCAGCTGCTTTCTGGCGCTAACTCTGGCGCGCGCACTTCTGAGTAACAAACCCAGAGCTTCCAGACTTAGTCTCTAGAACAACAGACTGAGGGGGCAACTGACTTAAGCAACTAGCGTGGAAGCCCGCACGCTGCATCAATAATGCTGCTGCCCCAACCTACTGCCTAGCATTTTTGTTGTGACGAGGAGATCCGATGGCTGTTGTGGGGCTTCCGATGTTCGGAAAGCCGTCTGTGATGTTTGGACGTTGATTCCAAGGTTTTCTGGCACTGCTCATGTTTTCTCGGTGGTCGAGACCCGGGCACTCTCAGAGCTGTTCCGGTGCCTCGAAGAGACCACCTTTGTTGCTCTTGTGGTGTGTGTAGTGTGTTCTCCTTGTTGACTCATTTGGGTTTAGCAGGGGTGATGGGGCCCGGTGCGGTTAGCTGCCCGCGCCCCTATAAAAGCCCGCTAGGGGTTCATTTGTAAACTCCTTGTTCTTTGTATTAAGCGTTCCAGACTTGGCCAAATTCTTGCCATCTTGCATCACACTCACACAGAGAGCTCATGTTCGTTTTTGCATACGCCTGCATGCCCTAAGAATTATTTCCAATTTGGTATTAGAGCACAGGGGGGTGTGTAAGTAGCAGAAGCAACAGTAGTGGGCGGAACGTAAAGAGAATGTGCCACATGGCGCCACGCCGGCAGCAGCGTGAGGGAGCGTGAAGCGATTGCACGCGAACGCCACAGGGGCGGTGAGCCGCGCATAGCACCACTAGGACTGCGGCGGCAATAGCAAAAGCAACAGCAGCAGTAGCCACAGGAGCGGCAGCAGCAGCAGCAGCAGCATGCAGCAGCGATAGTAGCAACAATAGCAACGTTCAGCAGGAGCAACAGCGGCAAAAGCAACTGCAGCAGTGCATCAGCTGCAGAAGTAGCAGCAGCAGCAGCGTGGAGCAGTAGCAGCAGCGGCGAAAGCAGCTACAGCAACAGCAGCAACCACTGCAATAGCGGCGGCAGCAGCAGTAGCGTGTAGCAATGACGGCAGCAGCAGCAACGTGCAGCAGCAACAGCAGCGGCAATAGCAGCAAGCAGCAGCGTTGGTATCAGCAAGCAGTAGCAACAGCCGCGGCGGCAGCAACAAGCAGTAGCAGTAGCTGGCGCGTACAGTAGTAGTAATAGCAGTAGCAACAGCAGCAGAAGTAGCACTAGCAGCAGAAGCAGCAGCAGCAGCAGCAACCGCAGCAACTGCACCTGCCGCTGCAACTATTGCTGCCGCTGCAAGGAAGGCCTCGTAGCCCTCCTCTGAGGGGGGGGCCCTCTGAGGGGGCGTGTTGGCCCCGTTTGCACCCCCATTCCCTTCCTCCCCTTCTCAGGGGGGCCCTCCGAGGGCCCTGCCGAGCCCCTCCGAGGGGCCCTTCGGAGGGGGCCCGTCGGCCTCGTGGGCACCCTCGGCCCCGTCGGCCCCGTCGGCCGACCGACGGAGGGGCCGGGTCAGAGGGGCAGACAGGACCCCCCCCTTGCTCCCTCCTCCCCCCCATACCCACTCGCTCACTCGCTCGCTCAACGAGCAAGCGAGCGAGCGTGCACGGGAGGGAGGGCCGGACAAGCCGGACACCCCCCCTCCTTATATTCTCCGTTTGCCCACCTTACGGGCAATCGAGAAAAGTGGGGGTGAGTAACAAAAAACATGAAAAGAGGTACGCCTGAAAGCGAGTGAAAAGAAAAGAAGAGAAAAAGCAACAAAAAAAGAAGGCGAGGGCTTAAGGCAAGCAGAGGGGAGACATAGAAAAAAAAGGGGGTGGAGGGTGAGGGCAAAAGAAAAAAAAAAGAAGAGGGGGGTGGCTGTGGGCAAGGAAAAAAAGAGAAGAAAACAGTAAAAGAAAAAGGATGATCTTCCAACTACTACCGCTGCAGCAGCAGCAACTCTCATAGTCGCAATAGCAGCATCCGGCGGTGGAGTGTCGACGACTACATAGTGCGGCGGCTGTGCGACAACTTGCACTTTCGCCTTCTCAGCCGATAGCGGACAGTCGTCGACGGCGATCTCCCCTTCAAGACGCATCTTGGACCGGCGTCTTCCTGGGGCCCATGGATTGTTGCGCGCACTTCACCCCGTAGGATCGACGGCGGATTCAAGTCTTACCATCTCCGAGGGCATGGTCATCGATCGCTTGGAGTAGCAGCCACACCTGCAGTTGCCACCCCTTCTACTCTTGGAGCACTCTTTGCTCTATTAGTGGCAGCAGCATTAGTGGCCGCAGTTAGTCAGACTGTAGTCTCCGGGCATGTTGTGGTAGTGCAGCTCGTTCGTTTGGTCACGTTTGCTGACTCGGATGCCGTGACCTCCAGGAGTGACTGTACCTACTGGCCTCGTTCTCTCCCGTGGCTTGGTGTTTACCACCGGGAGTAAGTGCCCTCGGTACCTATCCATCGTCAAGCGCACGAGATGAGTGCTCGAACATCTGAGCAGGCGCCTTGCGCGTTCGCCTGTTACTACTAAGGTGATGAACGTCATGGTTGGCGTCGTTGTTGGACGCGCCCTCCCGGCGGGCATCCACCTTGGCTACAGCCTCGTCCGAGCGTGCGTCCTCCACAGTATATGGATCTACCGGTTTTGGTAGATCCCTTACCTGGACCTCTGGCAAACATATCCGCTGAGATCCACGGCCTCCGGCAGACAGTGCAGCGGCTTTGTGACCTGTCGAGGGGGAGTGTGGTCACCACGCATTGCCTGATGTGACCGTAGCGACAGGATCCGCACTCGCACCAGGCTGTGTTGCCCAAGCGTGAGCTCAGGCAGACTTAGATGATACGGTGACAGCACATGGCGTGGAGTCTGACCCCGACATGGCGTTCACGGTGGAGAGTTGTCTTTCATCGTCCAGGTTGGATCCAGATCTTCCACAGTAGCAGGTGACATCAGGAGGAGCGCAGGCACGGCGTCCTCGTACGGTGCCACTCGCGGTTCCGACCGGTGGAGGCCCAGGGCTGGTACAGGAGTCTCGTACAGATCGAGATGCATCTACCATACCTTTCGGGGAGAGGGTGGAGCAGATTCACACCAGTCCGGCGAATGCTGGGGCACTTGGGACGTGCATGTCATTGAGGTCGACATCTACGCTGGGGCAGCATCCGGACATTCTGCAGCAGCAGGTTGCACAAGATGGAGTGCAGGTCCCGCATGCCTTGGCGGTGCCACTCCGACCAGCAGCGGCCTGGTGGTGGCACAACAGTATTGTGCGAATTGGGATGCTCCACACGGATCTCCGGGGGCGTTGGCGCACGAGATGCACACCAGTACGATAGCAGTTGCAGTGCATGAGCAGAGTCGGCCGGTTGGTCTTTTGGAGGTTGAGGCATTCTTGAGAGCAGCAGTTATGAGAGGTGTAATTGGGACACGTGTTGCAGCAGACTCAGCAGGCTTCACTGTGTCATCTGCGATACCTGAGCACTAATTTCAGCGTCAAGAGTCACCCATGTTCCGTGAGTCTACGTCCCGTGCACAGGATGGAGCACCAAAACACATGACAGAGTCAGATGGTAGTCTTCACTCCATTACTGAGCAGGTGGCAGCAACTAGCCTTCCCGGCGAGACAGTGCGTGAGCGCCAGCTGCGCTTGTTGGTCGCCTTGATGGACATTGTTGAGCCGGAGTCCTGTACAACTGTGTCCATTACGACGGCAGTCGAGGATACCGGAGCAGATCCATACATGCAGATGGAGTCACCTCGTCAGCAGGAGCTGAGTTCTGCCCCCTCGGTTTCACCTATTGGTGACCCTACCGATCACATTGACGCCGAGAGTGGCCATACATGCACGGATGACGTTTCCACCTGCTCTACGGACTCTGATGACTCCTCCTTCTCCTTCTCTCTCAGCATGCGACCGCTCACTCCTCGCATGATAGACACGAGTTGTGATGTGGATGCGACACCTGCAGCTACATCCGATGTTCCAGCGTCTCAGCACATTGCGAGCTTGGTTGACCCCTAGGAGGATGCAGCAGCACGAATTCCATCGTCTTCAGCAGCAGAGATGCAGATGGCGCTGTACTCACGAGTTGTGTAGTCTGCATGTGCAGCATCCAGTGAGGCAGAGTCTATTCTGCACCAGGTGGACATGGGCCACCTCGACATGTCCGCGGCAGATTATGCTGATCTGTAGGAGCATGTAGTCATGCTACAGTGGGAGATGATGGCAGCGCGTGAGAGATTCTCAGAGGAGGGCAGCATCACTGCTATCGGCAGGAGCCTTCCGCCAGCAGCATCTGGCACACCTATACCCGGGGAGGATCTTGTACGAGCTCCGAGTATGACGTCCGTTGGGGACACTATTATAGGAGAGGTGAGCGTGCCTTCGGCTTCCGCCATCCTCGCTCCTATCGACCCCATCATCGCTCCTCCTTCTTCTACTACTGCCGTCACGCACCTTCATCCACCCGACTCACCTGCCCCATCGTCATCTTCATCCACGAGTGGTGATCCGGTNTGCTATCGGCAGGAGCCTTCCGCCAGCAGCATCTGGCACACCTATACCCGGGGAGGATCTTGTACGAGCTCCGAGTATGACGTCCGTTGGGGACACTATTATAGGAGAGGTGAGCGTGCCTTCGGCTTCCGCCATCCTCGCTCCTATCGACCCCATCATCGCTCCTCCTTCTACTACTGCCGTCACGCACCTTCATCCACCCGACTCACGTGCCCCATCGTCATCTTCATCCATGAGTGGTGATCCGTTTCGTCGCTTCAGCTCTCCTCTTCTGGCAGTACACCTTTGTGTCTCAGGGTGTGCTATCCCGTATCAGAAGCCAGCTCCGCCACTTCATCCACGCACGCATGCTACTCGCCCATTCCCATTCCTTTGACGTACATAGATGCATCGCGGCAGTGCGGAGGCAGGAGAGACTGTGAGTTGGGACCCTTGGAAGTCACGCGAGGGCTGGTATACCCTAGGTGATGCACATTCACGTGAGGAGTTGTAGCCAGAGAAACCACATCGTCTTTCAGGGAGGGAGATGACTCGCACGTGACAGGGGGAGCTATCTTTGCATGTTGGACACACCACATGACTCATCGCCCAGGATCTGTTCAGCTACGACATCAGCATCTCCATCGAGGACATTGCTGCCAGGTTCATCTACCCAGGGGGAGTGTTGTGTGGACCTCGACCTGACGCGACGTCACGGGAGATGCATGGCGAGGTCGATGCTCTATTGTGAGCGTCTACAGCATCCCGCATGTGGCTCATGCTGCGTGCCTGCACAGCCGCATGTACATGGTAGCACCCTGTTAGTCGAGACCCGGACAGTTGGTGCGTTGTACCAGTGTCACGAGGAGACCATGTGATCATGTGTCTTGGTGTGTGGCTATACTATGTGTGGCATGTGCATGCGAGCTGTTGGTCGAGACCCGGACATGTGGTGTGTTGCACCCACGTTACGAGGAGATTCTCCCATGATCCTGTGTTTGGATGATGATACTATTGTGTTGGATTGCTCGTAGCGGTCGCGACCCGGGCCCTGGTACCGCTGGTGTCACGAGGAGACCATCTTGTTGCCTCACATGTGTGTGATGGGCATTACACTGGTTTGTGCGTGTGTGCATCCCTCCTCTCATGGTCGAGACCCAAACACTTGGTAGCATGTGCTAGAGTCTAGGGAGACCTTAGGTGAGTAGCAGAGGTGTGTATGTATGATTGCCTGGTGCATATTATGGTTTGGCATACGTTGTTCCATGCCTTCGTTCATTCGTTCTGGCGTGGACAGCTATGTCAGCCAGTGGGAGTGTTGGTTTGTGTGGCTTCCACCCGTCACGACCAACATTGCTAGTTTACCGATATACCCACATTCGGGGTAAATGGCAGAGGAGGGCGTGACGACACGAGGGGCCTCCGGACTGCACCGAGACTTCTCCAGCACCTACGACAACGCCGGCGAGACGCGGTCGATGCGTTCAGGCAGCCATGTGGGCTTGTGAGGAGGTAGGAGATTTTTCTCGGTGGATTGAGACCCGCGCACCCGGTTGACTTACCGGTGCGACGAGGAGACCCGATGGCTGTTGTGGGGCTTCCGATGTCAGAAAGCCATTTGTGATGTCTGGACGTTGATTCAGACATTTTTTGGTCCTGCTCGTATTTTCTCGGTGGTCGAGACCCAGGCACTTGGAGAGCTGTTCCGGTGCCCGGAGGATACCACCTTTGTTGCTCTTGTGGTGTATGCAATGTGTTCTCCCTGTTGACTCATTTGGGTTCAGCAGGGGTGATGGGGCCCAGTGCGCCGACGCCCCCATATAAGCCCGCTAGGGGATCATTTGTAAACTCTCCTTGTTCATTATATTCAGCGTTCCAGACTTAGCCAGATTCTTGCCGTCTTGCATCGCACTCACACACAGAGCTCATGTTCATTTTTGCATGGGCCTTCATGCCCAAAAAAATATTTCCAAGTGTGCCTGGGTCTTGACCGTCGAGAAAATACGAGCAGCGCTAGAAAATCTCAAAATCAGCGTCCACACATCCAAAAAAGATTTCCGAACATCAGAAGCGCTAGTACAACCACCGGGTCTCCTTGTTGCACCGCTACAATCCACCGGGTTTGCGGGTCTCAACCCACCGAGAAAACTCTCCTAACTCCGCAGAAGCCAACAGGGGTACCTGAATGCATGGACAGCGTCTCGCCGACGCTGTAGTAGGTGCTGGAGAAGTCTCGGGACACTCCGGAGGCTCGTCGTGTCGTCATGCTCTCCTCTATCATATACCGCCAACGTGGGTATATGGATAATGCATCGGCATTAGTCGTGACGGGTGGAAGCCACACAAACCAACACTCCTCCTGGCTGACATAGCCGTCCATGCCAGAACAAATGATCGAAGGCAGGGAACAGCAATGTATGCCAAAGCACAATGTGCACCACTGAATCACGCACACACTGATCTGCTACCCATCGAAGGTCTCCCTCAACACTGGCACATCTCACCAAGTGTCTGGGTCTCGACCATGAGAGGAGTGATGCACACACGCACAAACCAGTGTAATGCACATCATACACATGTCAGACGACAAGATGGTCTCCTCGTGGCAGTGGGGGTACTAGTGCTCGGGTCTTGACCGCTACGAGCAATCCAACACAATAGCATCATAATCCAAATACAAGATCATGGGAGGATCTCCTTGTAACACGGGTGCAACTCACCACGTGTTCGGGTCTCGACCACTAAGAGCAGCCTAGCTCGCATGCACATGCTAGACGCACTATATCCACCCACCAAGACACACGATCACATGGTCTCCTCATGACACTGGTACAACCTACCAACTGTCCGGGTCTCGACCAAGAGTGTGCTACCATCCACATGCAGCTGTGCAGGCACGTAGCATGAGCCACACGCCAGATGCTGCAGATGCTCATAGCAGCGCATGGACCTAGCCATGCATCTCCCATGACATCGCATGAGGTCAAGGTCCACACAACACTCTCCTTGGGCAGATGAACCTGGCAGCGATGTCCTCGATGGAGATGCTGATGTCGTAGGTAAAAAGATCCTTGGCGATGAGTCATGTGGTGTGTCCATCATGCAGAGATAGCTCCCCTTGTCACGTGCGAGTCGGCTCCCATGCTCAAAGATGAAGTGGTGTCTCCGGTTGCCACTCCTCACGTCAATCTGCGTCACCTAGAGTGTACCTGTCCTCGCATGACTGCCAAGGGTCTCAACTGAGAGTCTCTCCGGTGTCCACTCTACTGCGATGCATCTGTGTACGCCGGAGGAAAGGAAATGGGCAAGTAGCACACAAGCGTGGATGAAGTGGCAGAGCTGGCCTCTGAGGTGAGATAGAGCACACTGAGGCACAGGATTCTACGCCCAAAAGAAGAGGGCTGGAGCGATGAACCGGATCACCACTCATGGACGAAGGTGACGATGGAGCAACTGAGTCAGGTGGACGAAGGTGCGTGATGACAGCCACACAAGGAGGAGCGATGACGGAGTCGATAGGAGCGACGATGGAGGAAACTGAAGGCACACTCATCTCTCCTATGTTAGTGTCTCTGTCGAATGTCATACTCAGAGCTGCCACAAGATCCTCCCCGAGTATGGGTGTGCGAGATGCTAGTGGCGGCAGGCTCGTGCCAATAGTAGTCATGCGCCCCACCTCTGAGAATTGCTCACGTGCTACCATCATCTCTTGCTGCAGCATCACTATAGGCTCCTACAGGTCGGCATAACTCGCCTCAGAGATATGGAGGTGTCCACGTCTTTCTCGCGTAGCATGAACTCTGCCTCATTGGATGCTGCACATGTAGACGATAGAACTTGCGAGTACAGCTCTATCTACATCTCTGCTACTGAAGACGATGGAGCCGGTGCTGCTGCATCCTCCTCGGGGGTCAACCAAACTCGCAATGTACTGAGATGATACAACGTCGGATGCAGCTGCAAGTGTCGCATCCATACCACATCTCATGTCCGTCATACGAGGAGTGAGCAGTCGCATGCCAAGAGAGAAGGAGAAGGAGTCGTCAGAGTCCTCGGAGCATGTAGAAATGTCGTCCGTACAGGTACTGCCACTCTCAGCGTCGATGTGATCAGAAGGGTCAACAACAGGTGAAAACGAGGAGGCATAACTCAGATTCTACTCACGAGGTGCCTCCATCCGCGTGTACAGATCTGCTCCAGTGTCCTTGACCGCCGCCGTAGTGGACATATGTGTGCAGGACTCCGGCTCGACAATGCCCCTCAAGGCGACCAGCAAGCATAGCTGGTGCTCACGCACTTTCTCGCCGGGAAGGATGGTCACTGCCACCTGCTCCATGATAGAGTGAGGACCACCATCTGACTCTGTCATGTATGTCGATGCTTCGTCATGTGTACGGGAACCCGGAGACTGTAGGAACATGGACGACTCCTGACGCTGAAGCTAGTCCTTAGGTAGCATGGATGAGACGGTGGAGCCTGCTGTGTCTGCTGTAGCATATGTCTCAGCGACATCTCTTAGAACTGCTGATCTTAAGAATGCCTCAACCTCTAAAAGACCAGCCGGCCGACAAGCAAGTCTCCACCATGAATGCCATGTCAGGATGAGACTCCATGCCATATGCTGTCACCGCAGCATCTGAGTCTGCCTAAGCGGACGCTCGGGCACCACGGCCCGGCGCGAGTGCGGATCCTGTCGCTACGGTCACAACACACAATGCGCGGTGACCACACTCCCCCTTGACAAGTACAACAACGGATGCCAAGGAGGTGGAGGATGTATCAAAACCGGGGCGAGTACGACGTGTGGAGCGCTGACGCCGACGCCGCGCGGACGCAGGCTTGAAACGATTGCATGAAGACATGTCATCGCGAGGTGGCGTTGTGGTCATAGGAGAGTGGAGGATCAAGAGGATGGTGGCAGCCTGGAACAAGCCGACAAGTGAAGCTGAAGGGAAACCATCAAATGAGGAAGAAAGAGGGGATGAAGGAGATGTGGTCAAAGAGGCCGTTGACAAACTAGTAGTAGAAGCAGTCGCAATGAGGACGAGGTCACAAAGCCGCTACAATGTTTGCCGGAGGCCGTGAATCTCGGCAAGTATGCTTGCCAGAGGTCCAGCTAGGGGATCTACCAACGCCGGTAGACCCGTATGCTCTGGAGGACGCAGGCTCGGATGAGGCTAAAGCGAAGGTGGATGCCAGCCGCGAGGACGCTTCCGGCAGCGACGCCAACCATGACGTCCATCACCACAATAATAATAGGCGAACGCATAGAGTGCCTGCTCGGATGTTCGCGCACTCATCTCGTGCGCTGGACGATGGATAGGTGCCTAGGGCACCTACTCCCGATGGTAAACACCAAGCCACGGGAGAGAATGAGACCAATAGGTGATGTCACTCCTAGAAGTCACGGCTTCCGGGTCAGCAAACGTGACCAAACGGAACGAGCTGTACTACCATAGCACGCCTGGAGACTAGAGTCTGACTAACTACGGCTACTAATGATGCTGCCACTAATAGAGCAAAGAAGGCTCCAAGAAGGGAAGGGGTGGCGGCTGCAGGAGTGGCTGCTGCTCCAAGCGGTAGACGACGCAGCTCTCGGAGATGGAAAGACTAGAATCCACCGTTGATCCTATGGAGTGAAGTGCACGGACCAATCCACGGGCCCCAGGAAGACGCTGGTCGAGGACGCGTCTCGAAGCGGAGATCGTCGCCGACGCACAATCCGCTGTCGGCTGAGAAGGCAAAACAACAAGCACGGTCGAAGCCGCCGCACTATCTAGTCGTTGCAACTCTGTGCGATATTGCTATTTCTTTTATGAAAGCTGCTGCTGCTGTGGCGGTAGTAGTTGGACGATTTCCCCTTTTTTTTCTCACTCGCTTTCAGGTGCACCCCCTCCATACAGTTTTGTTACTCGCCCCCCTTTTCTCGATTGCCCCTAAGGTGGGCAAACGGAGAAAACAAGGAAGGGGGGGTGTCTGGCTTGTCCGGCCCTCCCTCCCGTGCACGCTTGCTCGCTCGCTCGCTGAGCGAGGGAGCGAGCGAGTGGGCAAGTGTGGGGGGAGGATCTGCCCCTCTCCGCCGTTGGCCCCTCTGTCGGTTGGCCGACGGGGCCGATGGCGCCGACAGGCCCCTCTGAGGGGCCCCTCGGAGGAGCTCGACGGGGCCCTCCGAGGGCCTCCTCGAGAAGAGGGGAGGGGGGCGAACGGGGCCGATGGGTCCACTCGGAGAGGCCCCCTTGATGGGGGTCGAGGGGGTCCCTCCGAGGGGGCGGGGGCCCTCAAAGGAGGGCTGCGAGGCCCTCTTGCAGTAGCAGCTGCAGCGGCGGGTATAGCTACTGCTGCTACTGCTTCCGCTGCTACAGTTGCAACTATTACTCTGCGCAGCAGCAGCTGCTACTGCTTGATTTTGCCGCCGCTGCTGTTACTACTTCCACTGCTGTTGTTGTTACTACTAAACTACACAGCAGCTCCTGCTACTGCTTGCTGCTACCATGGCTGCCGCTTGCTATTGCTGCCGCTGCTGCTTACTGCTACACGTTGCTGCTACTATCGGCGCTACTACAGTTGCTGTTGCTGCTGCTGATATGTGCTGCTGCTCATGATGTCGCTTCTGCAGCAGCTGATGTGCTGCTACAACTACTGTTTCTGCTTCTGCTACGTGGCAAAGCAGTTACTTCTACTGCTGCTGCTGCCATCTGTGTAGCTACTGCGAATGCTAGTGCTGGCCATTGTTGTTGTTGCTACTGCCTCTGCTGCTGTTACTGTGAGCGTCAGCTTTGCCGCCACTGCTCCTACTGTGTGGCACTACAGCTGCAGCGGCTACCACGTCTGCTACTGCTACTACTGTTGCCGCCGTAGTCCTCAATGCTGTTGTGCACGGCTCACCACCCCTGTGGCATTCACGTGCAGTCGTTTCGTGCTCCCTTACGCTGCTCACGGCGTGGTGCCATGTGGTGCGTTCTCTTCGCATTCCGTTGACTGCTGCTACTTCTGTTGCTCACACGCCCCCCTGAGCTCTGATACCAAATTGGAAATACTTCAGGGCGTACAGCCCATGCGAAAATGAGCATGAGATCTGTGTGTGAGTGCGATGTAAGACGACAAGAATTTGGCTAAGTCTGGAACGCTGAGTGTAAAAGAACAAGGAGAGAGTACAAATGAGCCCCTAGCGGGCTTCAGTAGGGACGTCGGTAGCAAGCCGCACCTGGCCCAGTCACCCCCGCTGTACCCAAACAAGACAGCAGGGAGAACACACTACGTAAACCACTATAACAATAACAGTGGTCACCTCGAGGCACCGGAACAGCTGTACGAATGCCTGGGTCTCGACCGCCGAGAAAATACAAGCAGTGGTAGAAGAGTCTGGAAATCAGCATCCAGACATCCAAAACAACTTTCCAAACATCGGAAGCGCTAGTACAGCCATCGGGTCTCCTTGTTGCACCGGTACAGTCCATCGGGTGTGCGGGTCTCAACCCACCGAGAAAACTCTCCTAACTCTGGAGAAACCAAGAGGGTTACTAGAATGCATCGACCGCGTCTCGCCGGCACTGTAGTAGGTGCTGAAGAAGTCTCAGGACACTCCGGAGGCTCGTCGTGTCGTCACGCCCTCCTTTATCATATACCGCCAACGTGGGTATATGGATAATGCATCGGCATCAGTCATGACGGATGGAAACCACACAAACCAACAGAGATGACAACTGAAAAGAACACAACATCAACACCTACTGCAGCTCACGGCACGTGACGCACGCGTAGTGTCAGTTGTCCTAAAACGGGCCCAAAACCACTCTTTTGGCCATAAACCTGCACATATGTATCCAAACGCACCACCGTCTGAGCCTAGAGATGCAGAATTTTGAGCCGGATGCTACAACTAGTCACATGGAGAAGTCCGGCATTGATCGGTGGACAGACAATGCAAAACATGCAAATCGGACTCGAGAGCCAGTCCACCGAGAAAACATTAGCGTCTGTAGAAAATCTGGAAAGGACCCCAGCAAGCATCCGGGATGTCGTGGCAGCTGTCTGGCAGCTGCTAGTGTACGAAGCCACCACTCCTCGGTGCCCTGGCGCTAGCTGCGTCCGCATCATGGATAATGTCGTCGTGCTCTCTAGTAAAACTGCTCCGTACCACCAGTACTGGATATATGGATAATCATCGCGTCGTCGCTCGTGACGGGTGGAAGCCACACAAATCAACACTCCCCCAGGCTAACACAGCCATCACCACAATGAAGAATGAGGGGCTACACTCACTGTCTGCCGTAAACATCAACCATAATACAAGGATTCCTCGTGACAATGGTGTAACTCACCAAGTGCCTGGGTCTCGACTGTGCAACACATAATCTACACACCCATGTGCCAAACATCACACAAGAGGTAAAAAGCAACAAGGTCTCCTCATGACCCTCGGAACATGTCTCCGGGGTCCGGGTATCGACCACACCTGCTGGCATGCATGGAACATACATACCACATGGAGGCAATGGGTCTCCACGTCACACCGGTACAAGTCACCAGGTGCACGGGTCTCGATTAGCATAACCTCAACCGGAGCATCGTGCTAGACACGGACTAACCACACTGTCCTCACAATGGTGTCAGGCCAAAGCCCACACAGCAACACCGTGGCTGGGCCGTAGAGGCTGGCTCCCCCATGGCCTCACATCCCCGCAAGACAATAGTAAGGGTGACAATGATGCTTGTTGGATGTGCTCCCACATAGCCTCACCCCGGAGCGCTGTCGTCGCTATCATCATTGTCACTGTCATCGTCGTTGCTATCGTAGTCGTCACTGCTGTCGTCACCTACTGCTATGATTGGTGCACCGCGGAGGGCCTCCTCCAACTGCATCACCTGCTGTATGCCTGCCTGAGTTTGAGCTGCACATCGCCACGCAGACTCTGCAGTGTTGAGACACGTGTACAGCTCGTCAAGCTCTACTGCGGCTCTCGACCGGGTGGCTGCATTTGCGACATGTAGGCAGTCAGTCGCGCAACAAACCTGATCGTGGACCTTGATCGAGTGCATGTCGGTCTGAGCCACGGCCTCCCGTAGCCTCGCCGCCTCATCGCGTAGGTAAGCTGTCAAATTGTCTGCCGCCTGGTCGCCAGCTGCTGGGAGGGCATTGACACCAGACAAAGTGTCAGAATCTGTAGCGTCAACATCTGTAATAGGTCCTACTACAGAGGCACCGGCTGCTTCTGGTAGACCTGTAACTCGGCTGTCGACTCCTGGTCGAACGTCGGCATCCGTCGGAGGTTTGCAGCTCGCTCTGCATCCTCCATGGTAGATGCACCTGTAGGGGTGACTGTTGTAGGCTCAGCCCATGCTGTGGGCACAACCACCACCCGGCTGTCAACAGTGTGAACCATGGTAGCAGCTGCTCCTGCACAGGCCAACGCTGCTAAAGAATCCACTGATATCACCTCCTCCAACTGCCGGCGCAAGTCCAACCATCTCCACAGTGCACTGTGGAACTTCCACTCAGCAGCCTCAAGGTGCGCGTACACATCCTTGACATATACTGCCGCTAACCGACGACCTGCAGCATCTGCGGTACTCCAACGTGTGCTCGCTACACGTAGCTTAAGCCTGAGGTCCTGTAGGTGCCTGTCCGCACATGCGACTGCATCCTCCTTGTCGCGAAGCACAGAGTGTAAACGCTCGAGCTCAGGGGCCTGCTCAGCAGCTGGTGCATGAGCTACTGCTCGAGCTGCGTCCTCCGCGACAGTTGCACCTCCACAAACAGCTACCGCTATGGTTCTGGCCATGGCGGAAGTACTGGCAACCTTGACGTCTCCTTCCTCTCCGGGTACCCCCTCCGCATGTGTACATGCAATGGCAGATGCTGTGGCTGAGGGAGTGTCTACCCCTGCGCAGGCTGTACCAAAACCTATAGGAGCGACGGCCATCATGGTGTGTGCACCAACAAGAGCGTCCACTGTCGGCGTCCCGTCAGTAGCAATCATTGTAATTGCTCCTAATCTCACGACGTCAATGGCTGCCGACACACCCACTTCCTGGACGTCTACTCCACATGTGTAAGCTGTCATCACCACTGCTACTACTGCCCCATCCACTGTTGCTGCCACACTTGCCTTTGTGGTCGTGGTGTTTGCTACGTCAACTACAGTCTCCATCTCCATCTCCATCTCTACGTCTGCCTTCAACTCCATGTCGGACCACTCGTTCGTCTCCGACTCCACGTCGGACCACTCCTCGGATGTCTCGTCCTCACTGAGAGCATCCTGTTGTGAAGCACCGTTTGTCACATCCCTTGTGCACTCCCCGGTGGTCAGCAGCGGACATTCCATCCCCCCCTCGACCGACGCACTGGTAGAAGCTGTCAAGGGATGCCGTACCAACCCTACGACTGGGGAAGAGAGAGTCAGCTCCATGGTAATGTCTGCCACATCTGCTGCCTCCTGCACATGTCTGGCCAAACATGCCATTCGCTACCTCGCATGCCAAGTGCGAGTGCACCGACGGCGAGCTGAAGGGACTACAAGAGAAGCAGAAGGATCAAAGGTTGGGATGACTCCAATTGACTCCAGGACAGAGCGGAGGGCATCAGATGTGGAGCTTAGGTTGGGAGTTGTGGCATGTCAGGTGATGACACTGATGGAGGTGAGGATGGCGAGGAGGAAGATGGGGGTGCCTAAAGCGGCATGGTGGCAACGGCCTGCTCAGATACCACATGGTCTGTGAGTTGTTGCACCATGCGCTTCAAACCCTAGAGCTCGGCGTACAACACCGCCATAGTTCCACTGAGGGGTGCGGCGGTATGAGTTGATGTCTCTTAGTTGGATGGTGGAGAAGGGCGGGACCGTAACTAGGGCGGTCGCCACCCAGCAGGGCGCTGGCGACACTGGCACCAACCATGGTGGCGGTCGCCACAAAAGTAGCAGGCAAAGCCGTTGGACACCTCGGGCGTGTGCCACGGCTGCAACTGCCACTGCGCTCGTGGCGCCTGCCACACCTGCACTGCCGGTGCCAGCCAAGGCGCTGGCTGCACCCATTACCACGCCGGTGTACTCATCTCAGGAGCCTGACGTGGGTGAGTGTCTATGTCACTCGCTCCCGCTAGCACAAGGCCACAGGGGGAGCCGGGCGATCAAAGCGGAGTGTCTCAGATGTGCTGTGATACCGTCACGAGGACGACCACAACCACACTGGTGGTACGGTGATGTCCGACTGCTACGCGTCTGTCGCACGGCTGCCGTTCCACCTCAAGTCGCCTTTGGTGCTGCGGTTGCTGTGGCTGCTACGGCTCAAGTTGTTGTCAGCCGACGTCTGTAGCCACAAACCACCTACGCCGCTTCTGCTACTACCACGTCTCACGCGACCGTTGCTGCTATTGCGGTTGCCGTCATTTGTCGACAGCGAGTTTAGTGCACCAACGCATGAGTGCACCCAAGTTTTTTTCCGCTCTTTTGTTTTTCTAGTGCTGCCTCCTCCGGTGCCCCTTTTGGGGTTCTTGTGGGGAGCCCCACTCGAGGACCCTCCTTCCTTTTTTTGGTTTGGTCTTGCTGGACTCCTCGAGCGAGCTCGTCGAGAGAGCTTGCTCAAGGAGCTCGCTTGTCGAGCAAGCTCACTCATCGAGCTTGCCCGCGGGTGAGCTCAACGCCCCCCCCTCACGCTCACGGGCGAGCTGTCATAGGAGAAAACTGCACGGCAGCTTCTTGATGCTGCAACAGCAACGAAGCCAGCTACTCCTATCCCCACGGCTGTTGCCCCTGATCCTGCACGTGCGGTTGCTACCACTCCTGCAGCGCACGCGATGAAGCAATGCTATAGTTTTTGCTGTGGCTGCTGCTGTCAGTTGCTACTACTACCGTCAGTTGCTGCTGCTATAGCTGCGAATGCTGCCCGCCGCTGCCACAACTGCAACTGCCCGCCATTGTCGCCGCTGCTGTTGCTGTAGCTTGCCACCCCTATTGCAGCTGCTCGCCCCCGTTGCTGCTACTGTGGCTACTACCTGTCGTAGCTACTGCTAGAGCTGCCTGCTACCATTGATGCTGCTGCAGATGCTGACTGCTAACATTGCTGTAGTTGCTGCTTGCTGCCGATGTGGCTGTTGCCCCACACCGCCATTGCTGTTGCAGCTGCTTGCCGTAGAAACACCTGCAGCTACTTGCATTCATCACTACTGTTGCAACTGCTGCTTAGGTTTCATACCTCCGCCACTGCTAGTACTGCTGCTTGCTACTACAACAGCTGCCGTAGGTGCTAATGTGGCTACTGTTCTATGCCGCTGCGGTCACAACTGTTGCCACTACTTCTATTACTACGGATGTAGTTTGTTGCCGCTGCTGTTGTAGGTGCCTCTTGTTGCTGCTGCTGCTATGGTTGCTCTTGCTACGGATGCTGTTGCTGTTGGCTGCCGCCACTGTCTCCGTGCCTCCACCGCTCCGCTGTAACGTAGACATGGTGGGTCCTTCCAAGATTTGCTGCTCCTGCTACTATGGGTGGCTGCCGCTACTGCCACTCACTACTGTTGTTGTTGCTGCTGCGTCTCTGATGCACAGGGCAACGAGCTGTGGCTTGTTTGCTTTGATACCAAAATGTAATTACTCAAAAGCTTCCTAGCACACTTGCCACTGATCGGGTGTCTATGCTTTGTCAGCTCGCGCCGTGAACATAGGTCGGACGTGAATCGGCAAGGGTTTGGCTAGGCGACACAAGCAAAGTGTCATGCTGCTCATGGCAAGTGACACACGCGCAGTGTCAATATGTCCGAAAACTGGCCCAAAGCCACTGTTTTTGCTATAAACCTGCGCATTGGTATCCAAGCGCACCACTGTCTGAGCCTAGAAATGAAAAATCTCAAGCTGGACGCTACAACTGGTCACATGCACAAATCCGGCATCGATCGGTGGACAGACAATGCAAAACATGCAAATCGGGCTCGAGAGCTTGTCCACCAAGAAAACTCTAGCGCCTGCAGAAAATCTGGAAAGGAACACGGCAAGCACCTGGGCTGTCATGGCAGCTATTTGGGAGCTGCTAGTGCATGGAGCCACCACTCGTCGGTGCCCTGGCGCCAGGTGCGTCCGCATCATGGATCATGTCGTCGTGCTCTCCAGTAACACTGCTCCGTACCACCGATACTGGATATACGGATAATCATCGCGTCGTCGCTCGTAACGGGTGGAAGCCACACAAACCAACACTCCCTATTAGCTGACACAGCTGTCACCATAATGTCGAATGAGGGGCTACACTCACTGTCTGCCGTAAACATCAACCACAATACAAGGTCTCCTTGTGACAATGGTGTAACTCTCCAAGTGCCTGGGTCTCGACCGTGCAACACATAATCTACACACCCACGTGCCAAACATCACACAAGAGGTACAAAGCAACAAGGTCTCCTCATGACCCTCAGGACACGTCTCTGGGGTCCGGGTCTCGACCACACCTGCTCGCATGCATGGAAGGTACATACCACATGGAGGCAATGGGTCTCCAAGTTATACCGGTACAAGTCACCAGGTGCACGGGTCTCAACCAGCATAACCTCAATTGGAGTATCGTGCCAAGTACAAACTAACCACGGTGTCCTCAAAAGGATGTCAGGCCAAAGCCCACACACCAACAAGGACTCCATGCCCAGTGACTTTCCGTGTATCCATCGAGGACCACGGAGGCCTGCCCTCGATAGTGAAGTCCTAAGTGGGCACTGGAAACGACGTACTGCACGCACAAAAGTGTGGCCTCATGCACCCTTCTGCGCGGTGCATGTGAGAGCTGTGCAAGCAGGTTGAATATGAAGGCGATGTCCGGACGTGTCTTTGTGGCCAGGTAAATGAGCGATCCAATGACGCGCAAGTACAAGGTCAAATCGACCAAATCCCCCAGCTTTGCTGGATCCTGGACTTTCAGGGCGTCTTGTCTGTCTGGGGTGATCGGGGTTGATGGCGTACGCACGCTGCTGAGCATCTCGGCATTGCGCTACCGCACAGAGAGGGCATATCGCACCTGATGGACCAGGAGCGTCCGCCGGGCACGGATCACGGAAAATCTGCATGCCTAGGAACATTGTGGCCTCTCCCAAGTCTTTCATCTTGTATGTTGATTGTAGCACGCCCTTGGCTGCTTCGACAACCGTCAGATGAGGCTCGGCAATCAAAACATCGTCAACGTAGACCAGGATGGCTGAAAAGGGGACAGTGGTCTGGGAGAGAGAAAGTGATGGGTCCGCCGCGCTCTAGACATAGCCCACTTCTAGTAGCGTGCCGGTGATCTCCTTGTTCCAGCATCGAGGCAACAACTTCAAGCCGTACAACGCTTTTTGTAGCTGGTACACACGGCCGGTGCCATCCTCAAACCCTGGGGGCTGGACCATGTAGATCTCTTCTTGGAGCTTACCATGTAGGAACGCGTTATTGACGTCCATTTGGTGGAGCTCCAAGTCGTGATGGGCCATCTGGGATAGCAGACCCAGAGCTTTGGTTGTGCGTCCAACTGGTGCGGAGGTCTCAGTGAAATCGAACCCTTCCACCTTAGAGAATCCTTTCACAGTGAGTCTTGTTTTGTAGTGATCACCTGTCTTGTCTGGCTTGAGCTTTCTCTGCAAGACCCATTTGGCCTGAACGGCCTTCCATCCGGGTGGCAGGTCTACAAGCTCGTAGACCCCATGCTCATTGATGGCTGCCAGCTTAGCCTCGTATGTTGCGCGCCAGAGTGCCGCATCTGGCCCAGCCAAAGCCTGACGCCGTGTGCTGGGATCTGGCGTCACTCCCACCACACTGGGTTTAGGGGCCGCAATACCTCCACTGCGCGTGGCCAAGGCATAGGCCTGAGATGGAGGGCCAATGGTGACGGTGGACTCTGCAGAGTTGACAGGAAGTCGGCGCTCATGAGCAAGGAGAGTGAGGCCTGTGTCGTAGCCAAGGAGCACTTCAGTGAGTCCCTGTGCGCTGATGCCGAAGGCCCTTGTACTGGGGTCCCCACTGCGCACGTTGCGAGTAAGACACGGGCAGAGACGTCCGCCCTCACCTCGTTGGTATGGCTCTGGTGATGATGCAGCTGGGACGGGTGGTGAACACTCATCAGGCACAGACAGGATTGGTGACGTGTCAGGTGAAGCCGGTCTGTCGACTGGGCAGACAGAAAACGGGGACGGCACAGGTGACCTGACTGGTGACGTAGACTGCGGAGGGGGTGCTGACAACACCGGTGACTCTACTGGTGTCGTCGGTCACCTCATCCCCTCTTGCACGCAGGATCGTGCCACATCCAGGGGAATGTGCATGTGGAGTGCCACCAGTGGGCATGTCTCGTAAGAAGAGACGTTAAATAAAAAAGGGCGTCCCGAGACTCGACTATGCGCCAAAAATTGGGGCCCCAGAACCGCTAGGCCTTGGAGCGTGAGGCCACGCCTAGGAACGCGCAATCGTGGCCTCTAAGGGGAAACTTGGACCCTTGTTGTTCTGGTGTAAACCAGACGCAGGGAAGGGACCCCCACACACATGCGAGCCGTAGGTCGGTACGACGTCCGTACCACATTTGGTATGGGGTGTGTGTGTTCAGGAGGGGGCTGTGAGGGATCGTATTCCGGACCCATGTCATGTAGGCCATGCCCTCATAGGTAAATGCTTCAGGCATGCCCCTGTCTACCCTCATGGAATGAACCGCATCCTCCATGGTGCGGTTCTAGCGCTCTGACACGCTGTTTTGCTATGGCGTGGCTGGGGCGGAGAGGTTGTGAAACACTCGCACTGAGGCGAAGAAGCGGTCGATATATCCCAAGAACTCACCTCCTCAATCAAAGCGGAAGTTCTGGAGTGTATGGCTGGACTGGCGTTCAGCCATGATGAGCCACGTGCGAACAACTAACGCTGTATCACTTTTCATACGAAGACTAAAGATTCACCGCATGCGAGTGAATTTGTCTGTGATTGTAAGGACGTATTGCCCTCTGTCATCCTAGAACTCGACGGGGAGGAGTCCTAGGAGATGAGAGTAAATCAACTCTAGGGGCTTAAGATCCCGTGAGTCAGACAGAGGGTATGTGGCACGGTGCATTTTGCCTTGCGCTCATTACAGGCAATCGGTCTTTGGGGGGTACCTCAAAGGACGCTGCGTCAAGACCGAGCGCAGGTTGGGTGCAAATCAGACGCTCTACATCATCTAAGTGGACATGACACAAGTGTCTATGTAGTAGACGCTAATGCTCAGGCGATAGCATGCCTGTGACAAACACTCGTGTAGTGGATGGTGTAGTGATGTTGGTGGACATGGGGTAGCCAGAGACGTGATACAAGTCCCCTACCTCCCTGCCACGGAGTACCACTTCAGTAGTAGCACAAACAAAGACAGTGGCATCCTCACCTGTGAATGTGACACTGAGACCCATCCGTGTGCAGGCACGTCCAGACAGCAGGATGAGTTTTAGACCAGACACGTACAACACGTTTGAAAAATAGAGCGATCCAGAAGGTCCATGGAATTGTACCACACCTTCACCATGAATAGGAACCTCATTCTCAGCAGCTGTACACAGAGACTTCACAGAGCCAACATGATCAAGCACCACAAAATCACAGCGGCGACATGTCATGTGATGGGTGGCACCCAAATCTAGGATCCAGGTAGCATCTGTGACACGCTCGGGCGACGTGACCCAACAACTGCCAACAGTGCAGACAGTGGACAGAGGTGGCTCACCAGATGACTGATGAGTCGCACTGACAACATGTGTCTGTGACTCATCAAGCCACGATAGGTCGTCGTGACCTGAGCACACTGCAACAAAGACAGCGGATAGACGAGCATCATAACGCGCGGCAAATGACTCCAAAGACTCAACAGCACAGTGTGCCCCACCGCCACCATCCTGACTGCATGTCACAGGCTCGACAGACCCAATAGTGGGGCCCCTCGGCTCAGTCAATGCACTCACACCTCCCTGAGTGGTGAGCCGGAGAAGCTGGCGGAGCTCGGTGATGTCGCGGGCTTGGGTCACAAGCTGCTGGTCCACAGGTGGCAGGTTGCTGGTGTTGGCTACAACTGCATCAGCTGACGGTGAAAACTGCATGTCAGTCGCTGCTGTGGTGTGTGTGGAGGCACATTCATGCTGCTCGAACGTCCGTTGCAGACCCTACGCAATCTTCGTCTAGTTCTTGGAGAGATTGCACTCTGTGTAGCGGTGTGCTCCCCTGCAGTTGTAACACTCCCACTGACGCTCCCTAGCTTGCTTTGAAGTAGCCTGTTCCTTGCCCTCCTTGGAATCCCTCCTGTTGTTTTGTGCTTTCTTCCCTTGGACTGTAGTAGTTGAACCAGCTGTTGTTGCGGTAGTCGTTGTCGACTGTGATGACAGGGGGAAGGGAGGGGAGAAGGCATGCAATGCATGGACAACTATGATGGCTGCAGCGGATGCACCATGGTGGGCCTCATTTGCTGCTCCAACTCCTGACACGTGTAAAAAGTGTTGCGTCATCCATGATAGGAGAAAACCTCTGTCAGCCATCTACTGAAGACTGCTCAGGCGGAAGTTGTCAAAAGCCTTGACATACTTGCGCCCAATGCCGATCCTCATGGTGTTGAACGCCATGAGTTGGCCCGGCCCATGCTTCCATAGGGCCCTATAGGGCCTGAACGCACGCTGCTAGTAGTCGACTGGTGTCTCGTGTACACCATGACTCAGGGAGTTGAAGTCTGACAGGTACTATGATGGGGTTGCCATGGTCGCACCCTCGAAGAGAGCAGTCGCCAGCTCCTAGGCACAGCGTGGGTCAGCTCTAGCACCGGTGCGGGGATCTCTCAGGAAATTCTCGAAGTCGAGGGTGTGCTCCTTGGAAACGGTCTTCAAGAGACCGTACGCGGGGAAGGCGGCAGTAGCCGTCTGTTGGGGGTATGTGACCTGGTATTGGATGGTGTAGTACGGATATGGCCCACATACAGAACCGTGGCTCCCAAGTGCTGTAGCTATCCTCGTGCCGGTAAGTTGGGAGTTCGTTCTCAAACTAAGTGGATGGCTTTGTTGTTGGCAGAGCTGTAGGGACGGCTTGTTCTGGCAACGGAGATGGGGGGTCCTCCCTCAGCCCTAGACTCATGGGAAGTAAGTTGTCCTTTAAGGATGCTGGGTTTGTAGTAACCTTGGGCTGGTTGCTTGGGCCTTCTTTGCCAATTGGTGCTGCTTGACGTGCCGAGCGGGTTCGGCAGCATTTTCCTAACTGTGCGAGGCGTAGGCGTAGCATGCCTTCCTCGTCACTGGTGTCTTCCTCCAACTGTGGAAGGTCGTTGGACGGATCAGCATCAAACGCTCCTAATGCTGCATTGATGTCGGCTGCAACCGCACTCTCGACTATCATCTTGCCCTTTCGCAGGGCATCACAGAGCAAGTTCTGTTGTTGCAGCAGCAGTAGCTGCTGCTGCTACTGTTGCTGCTATGGCTGAACGGCGTCCCAAAACAGCTTGAATATCTGGCCGTCTACTTGGGTGTCTGTTCAGCCTACTGGGCCTGTTGCTCACGCAGCTCGCGCAGACTGCGTGCCAACGAGCTAAGGATAGACGGGGACTCGTCTCGCGTTGCATCCGGTGTGCCGCCACTCACACCAGAGGCGGCAATGCCCGCGTCCATAGTGGAGCCGGCACTGCCGACTCAGATGGGGACGTCCTTGCGCATGGTGTTGGGAAAGCGCAGGTGTGCACCATTGGTGCTGACACTGCTGTTGAGTGGTGGACACTGCCGAAAAGAATCTCGGCAGCGTTCACCCTATCCAAGCGGGCGTGGATTATGTGATGGGGCCTTTTGCTATGTGAAGGCCTCTGTTGATGAACCCCCCCCATTTTGACAGTGTTTACCCTGCCCCAGTGGGCGTGGGAAATATGACGAAGCCTGTTTCAGCCTAAAGTCAGCAGATGGACCCCTCCTCCCCTCCCTCCCCCCCCCCCCCCCCCCCCCCCCCCCCCGCCCCGACGCTGCCGAAAAACTTTGGCTGCGTTTCTCCTGCCCTAGTGGGCGTGGGAAATGAGGGAGAGGCCGTGAGGTAGTCTGTGTACTTGAACCACCACCACCCAACCCAGGGAGAGAGGGAAACCCAGCCAAAAGGGGGAAGGGTAGATCAGAGAGGACCCAATTGCTGCTGCTGTGACCACCACTGCTGCTGCAGCTGCTGCTGCTTCTGCCGCACCCCGCTGCACGCCCTCGCCGCTGCAGTTGCTGCTCCGCGTAACTGTTGGCGGTGCTGCGGCTGTGCCACTGTGGCTGCCACGCGCTGCTGCGGCCGCGGCAAAGCGGCCATCGCTGCTGCCTCTGACGGTGTTTGCGGCCGATGACTGCTGCTGCCGCATGCTGCTGCACGCTGCTGCTGCTGTTGCCCACGGTCGTAGGTAGGGGTGCTGCGACTTGGCCAATGCAGCCAAGCCAGTGCGGCATCTGCTCACGGCTGCCGCTACTTGCTGCTGCCTCACGCTGTAGCACGCTGCTGCCGCTACCGCTGCTGCCGCTACCGCTGCTGCTTCACGTCTGTTGTCGCTGCTGACTCGCGCAACTGCAGATCTGCCCTTCCCAAGGTCTTTCCACGTCCCTCACACGCGACGCGACGAGCTTTGGCTCGTACGCTCTGATACCAAAACAGAAACCCCTGTTCCCTTACACTGCTGTGTGGAGCACCACACTGTGGTCAGAACGCAACTGACCTCGTCCAAAACGGACAAGTATGAAAGGAGTACACGTCAGAAACGTGGAGAGGAGAGTGATTTGCCTACGGGGTGGAACTCGCCAGTCGAGTACACCCGTCGGCCGGCGAGAGAGAGCTCACCGGTGCTCAAAAAAAAAAAACTCAAGGGCGAATCTGTCCTATGTCATAATCCACCCACAATCCTGAGGTTCGGCCTATCCTATACCAGTCTAAACTAACATAATCTCACAAGCAAAAACAAACCAGGTCGTCAAAGTACTACAGTTCACAGACAAGCAGGCACAACAGTGGATTGTCTTCAGGCCAGATGTGAGTTCTCCAAGAGGGGAGTAGTGACGATGTGGTCACAGTAAGGACACAACAACACTGACAGTTAATCACTGACAGATCTGAAAAAATTGGTACAATTGCAATGTCGACGTTGTGTGCATGCAATGCCGGAGTGTTTCCATAAACCACTCTTTGAAGGGTCTTTGACATTAAGAGGGTGGGCGAGTTCTGTTTAGGGTTTACATGGGGGACCTGATATTCCCATTGCATCGAAAGGGAACCTGCTTGACCTTGATAACACGGGGTCCAGCAAGGGGCCATGCAAACGTAAAACCCTGCAAACCCAAAATGCAATTAAGAGTAAACTTTCACTTGTGATGTGCACACCATCATTGTTTCTGTACATATAGTTCGGTGGGACCACTTGGCTGTGTCCATGCTCATGCGGATCTCTGGAACAAGCCCAATGGGCACATGTTAGTGTTTGTGCATCTTTTAGTTGTGAGGGAATGGAGAAACCACCAAAGCAACGCACAATGAGAGAGGGTACGTTGCATAGAACCTACAGGAACAAACGGTACTTCAAACGGTGGAGAGACGGTAAAGAGACCCTTAAAAACTTAGAAGTTAATCTAGGTAACAACACACAAATGTATATGTCTAGTCTCTCCCAGACGCACAAGTCCAACCAACCGATCAGGAAATAGGCTAACCCGACTGCAAGCTCCAAAAAAACAGCAAAAGGGAACCCGACAGGTGTACGGGCTCCTCCGTTGTCCAAATGACAAACCTAACGGTATGACTAGTGCAGAAACATGAACTCCACGATACTGGATCATGAAGCGCAAGGACAGTGCCGCTGAGAAAATGGACCCCGGGAGGTTCTCATCCATGAAACCCTAGAGATCACATAAGGGCGTGCTGGCTGGTGTTGACTCTGTCAAAGTAGGCGTCGAGTTTTCCGGAAAACTGGCGAGCCATGACAAAAATTCTAGAGGTCACCGTGACTCACACACCAACACTCCCCCATGACCCGTAGACACTGGTCACAACTAGCGAGCAAGGGTCACAAAACGATGGCAACCACAGCGCACTGCAAGGGGCACAAGTCATGGCCACACAAGAACTGATGATGGAGAGAGGAAGTAGCTAGAGCGGGGTACAAATGAAATGGTAGAAGTAGCATACATAAGAAGCCCAACATTGCGGACCACAAACCTGAACTTGCCACTACACAATGATTTGGTGAGGAAGTCTATACGCTACTTCTGCGTGTTGACACCCACGGCACAAACATTGCCACATGAAACATGCTCGTGAACAAAGGGTTGCTCACTTTTGATGTGCTTTGTGAGCGTGTGACACATACCATCATGCTCTGCTATACGACACATGCTCTCAGTGTGGTAGCTGATGGTGATGTAGTGGATGGGCTTGCGCAATTGCTATATGAGGTGACACAACCAGATGCTCTCACAGACCCCAGCCCCCAATGCAACATACTCAGCCTCAGACAAGCTCCACGCTACATTGTCTTGCTTGCCACTCTTCCATGAGACAGTTGTACCGCTGACAAGGAAGATGTAGCCGGAACGGCTGTACGCATCGCAATCATGGCCCCAATCACTGACAGTGTACTTGTCAAGGACAAAAGACGGCTTTACGTGAAAGCACTGGCCGAGACGTGGGGTAGACAGGATATACCGCAACACGCGCAAAGTAGCCTCAAAATGGAGTTGACATAGATGTTGTGAGAACTGTGGCAAGAATTACATAGCAAATGCAACATGTGTGTGCGTCGTGGTCCTGAGGAAAGTCAGGGTGCCAATGACTAAAAGGTATGTCGTGACATCGACAGGATCCTTGAGACGATACGGGTCTGTTGATGTGAGAAGCCTCCTTCTAGCGGGTGTCATAGGCATAGATGCAGAAGGGACTGTGGCCAACAGGTCAGCAAAACGCTCTCCTAGAGTCCTGACGTAACCAGCCTGATGCACATGTTATATACGACGATGGCAATCACGCTCAATCACCATTCCCAAGAAGACACGAGCTAGACCAAGATCCTTCATTGTGTACATAGAGTGCAGGGGATCATTCACAACCTGGACAACCTGAGGGTTGGGAGAAGCAATCAAGAGGTCGTCCACATAGACCGGATTAGAAACAAAGGGTACAGAGGGGACACTTACAAACAGCGTTGGGTCCACTGTGCTACGATGACACCCGCACTGCTCCAAGGAACCGAAGATCTTGAGGTTCTAACAATGTGGGAATTGCTTCAGCCATACAAGGCCTTTTGTAGGTGCCACAGTATGTCTATACCATCCTCAAACCTTGGAGGCGAGACGAGATGGATCTCTTCCTCGGGATTACCATTCAAGAAAGCATTGTTGACATCCATCTGGTGGAACTTCCAATCAAACTGTGCCACCTGACTGAACACGGCCTTTGCCGTGGTGCACTTGCCCATAGGGGCAAAGGTGGCATCGAAGTCCACACTTGGGAGAATCCCCTGGCTGTGAGATGGGCCTCGTACCATTCCACTAAGCCATCGGGTGTCTCTTTCTTTCAAAACACCGAACGGGATAAGATGACCTTACTAGCAGGCGAGATCTTCACTTCCTTAAAAACCCCATGCTCCTCAATTGTAGCAGGTTCCTCGCGCATAGCTTGCTCCCAGAGAGTTGCATCTACAGCAGAGCGTGCTTGTTACAGTGTGTTAAGTTCAGGCACCCATGCCGTGCTGCCACTCACAGCAAGTGCGGTGGTGACTAAGGGATGTGGCAGAGGCCGGGTAGACCCAGCTGCTGCAATGGCTTGCATGAATTCGTCAACAGTCACAGAGTTTCCAAGCACGGTGTTAGGCTATACCACAGCCGCCACTAAGCCAAAGCATCAAGACCAGAGAGGATTAGGCTGTGTGGGATTAACGACACCACCTTTAACTGCACAGAATGACTGCACGGGTCTGGCGTGGCCAGCCAAGGCTGCATGATTGGCAGGCTGGGCATATTGATGTGCATAATGCAAAGGTCTCAGACGAGTGCCTGGTGCACCAAAAAATGGTTAAGAGATGGGGGATGCGAGGGTGCGGCTAGGTCCATTGCAGAGGAACCACAACCGGTGATGTAGGCAACTACGTAATAGGATATGATGTAGATGCAACAGAGGAAGATGAAGGTAACGTCGATGCAAGAGGAGATAATGTAGATGGTTACGTAGACGCAACAAGAGATGAGGCAGATGTTGATACAGATGCGACAGAAGATGATGTGATTGTCGACACAGGTGGAACAGGAGAAAATGCAGGCAACGACACAGAAGTAGGTGATGCTGGCGATGACGTAGCCACAAGAGGAGATGATGCTAGCATTGATGCAAATGCTACAGGAGGTGATGTCGGTGATGATGCACATATGACAAGAGATGATGCAGGCGATGATGGAGCGGAACATGGAGTACAACCGCTATCGAAGGGCATTCCACATACACCATCTTCTCACCGACAAGAGCAGGCACAAGCGACATAATAGAATGAGAAATGTCACGTGCAAAGATACTCTCAAATAAGAGAGCATCACAAGATTTGACAGCCTGACCACGCTGGGGGTCCCAAAAGCGCTAGGCCTTGGATTCAGAGGAAGCACCAAGGAAAGGGTAGAGGCAACCTCGAGGGGACAACTTGTCATCGCGTTGGTCCTCAGGGAGCTAAACGCTGGCGATGCTGTCCAAGATAAAAGCGAGGTGAAGGTTAACTCGATGACTATACCATTTCTTGAGTGGCGTGACATGACGAGGAAGCGGACCGTGGAGAACATGATTCCAAACCCACATCATGTACGGCATGGCCTCAGAGGAAAAAAATGGAGGGATGTCAGTCTCGATAAGAAGGGTACAAACACCGTCAGGAAGACTATGGTTCCAGCTTTTTCACACCTTGCTCTGCTATAGTTTATGTGGAGTATAGGGCTCCAGATGCACTCCTTGAGAGCGGAGGAACCGTGCTGTGCGACCCATGAACCTCCCACCACGATCGGAGTGGAATGATATCAGCTTACGCTGGCAAGCACATGGAGCCTAGACAAGTTAGGACTCGATCCTGGACCCAATACCACTTTTCTGGCGAAGGGCGAAGATCCAGCAAAAATGAGAGAAATCATCCATAAGGTACAAGAAAACCGACCAACACCTCCCAAAAATTCATTAAGGAGCGGGCCCATGACATCCGCATGGACAAGAGAAAGGGGGTGCAGTATGTGAGAGTCAGATGAAGGAAAGGAGAGGAATTGTAGCTTACCTTGTGCACAATCAAGACGGTCAGCAGTGCATGACACGGGGAATGTGCTAGGGGCAAGACCAATAGCAAGCTTACCTTGTAAGAAGCTATGGACTGCGGCTGTATGCACATGACGTAGGCGATGATGGAGTAAAGCTGTGTGTGTAGGGGAAAGCGAGGGAGGAACATGCACATGCGTTGCTCCAGTGGCCATGGGTAATGGTGCAAATAAGGGCACATGATACAATTTGTTACAACGCAGACCACGAGGAACAGGATGGCCGGACGACTACAGCAACACAGTGCTAATGCCATGAGATGAGACAAAGTCCATGCCCTGATTTTCCAAGGTAGTGTCAGACATAAAGATGACCTCAAGCAAAGGGGAAAAAAGGAAATCACGCAAGAAGACGTCATCCCACAAACTAACAGAGTGCACAACACCAACACCCTGAACCAGCAACATATGGCCAGAGCTAGTGTGGACAGAGCGTACGTCACCGGCAGGCCCCAACGTGACAAATGCGGCACGAGATTACCTCATGTGATGAGTGGCTCTAGAATCCACAATTCAGAAGCCACTTGATTCATAAGACAGAGCAATCACATTACACTAAGCAACACTATACGATAGTACAAGCTAGGATCGGAGAGGATGTAGTACGGCCAGAAGTCACAGCAAGGAGACAGAGAAGGGTGACCGACTGGGTCACCCTTCTCCGTGGATGATCGGTAAGAGACACTCCCCATTCCCCTAATTTTCATCCACTGTTGGATAGGCGGCTCTCCACCTTGCAGCAACAGCAGCAGCATCAACAGAAGCAGAGGAAGAAGCAGCAGCAGTAGCAGCAGAAGCAAGAATCAAAAGCAGAGGCACTTCTGCATGAAGGTGCTGCAACAGCTGAAGAAATTGGAATTTCTTGTGTCATACTTGACACAGCTGCCACAGCTACTCCTATGTTTGATGCAATTGTGTGTGCCTCTAGGGCCTAGTTGCCACTGCTGGCGGCTGGGCCACTGAGGAGTTTTTACAGGCCATTATGGCTCTTGAGCATCAGCCGATTGACGGTGAGCATCGTCCCTCAACTGGTCGCAATGGCTGGGGCTGTGGCCACTGTGGTAGCTTCTGTTGCTATAGCTACCTCATCTGCTGCCTCCACCATCTGTACCTTGAACCTCTCCTCCACCTTCTTCACCACAGTTGCTTCCTCTCCCTCCATAGGTTGGATTTATCTCCATTTCTGCCAGTACTGCTGCCGTCTCCGTAGCTACATTGACCGGCTTCCTGTGTATTGCATTCTTGGCTGCTTCTTTGATCTTTGTCCATGCAGCTTCTGGAGTAGCTTTTCTCCCGCCTCTCTTCCTACTGCTCCCATGCCCCCTATGTGATAAAATTTTCTCCTAATCCTCATCTGGCTATTCTCTTGCTCTTCAAGAGACCTACTTGCTCCTCCCATGTGACCTTGCCTATGCAGTAGCAAGATTCAGTAGCTTTACCCAATTCATGCATTTGCCTACACTAAGTGGGACAAAGGAAATGCTGCTGAAAAATACTCCATCCTGCCAGATCATGAGCATAGTATTGCTGAGCTGCAAGAGGTTTTGCATGCAACCCAGACAGCTCGGTTTTTCACTGAAGAGCATACATTGATGCTAAAACGGAAATGGAAGCTGTTGTTGCTAATGTAGCCATGGTTATTAGGTATTGATTTTTAGAGAAGCTGCAAAACCAAAAGGATCGCAAGGGTTATCACACCTTCCTTCTTAACATGTGTTTGCTGTGCATCCTAAGCTTTACCAAGCATACACTCAGCATTACAGCGAGGTATAGCTAATCACCCCCCCCCCCCCAAAAAAAACTCAAGAAGAGTGTGTTTTCTTGGGGCGGAAGTTCGACCTCGGGGACAAAGTCGAACTTTGCCAATGTGTTCAACGTCACAGGCAGAGTTTTTCTGGTGGAACCAGCAAAAATCCGCCTGTGATGGGATTCCTAAACTGTCAAAAACCCCTCAATTGAGGGGTTAGTGACTGTTGGATTGGGTCGGTTTGTGAGGGATTTGAGTGGAAGGGGTCCAAGAATCACCACTGCGGTAGAAGGAAACCTGCTGGGTCCTGCGCCCAGTAGGAGCCCACTTGTTTGTAAGCCCTAAAACCCCGGATGTGATTGGATGGATTTTGCCATAAGGTTTTTACATTGAATTACATGTTTGTGGAATAGTTGGACGTGACAACATCGCTCGCAATTTCGGCACTCGCCGAAATGAAGGACGATTTTGGAACGTTCTGACAACGGCCTCAACAATGTCAGAACGCTGTTTTTGCAAACAATCGTGAAGGCCACGAGCTGATGTCGTCAAGGCCGACGTAAAACTTTGTGGAATTTTTCCTCAGTTTCAGCCAAAATCAAGGACGAAGTCGGTAGAAAACTTCCAAAGGGGCCAAGTTGGCCGACACACTCGTCATCATCTGCACTTTTTCACGTGATAAACCATTATAGATTACATTCTTGGAATATCTCAAGGCATTAACATGAAAGAGAGCATCAAGCAAGCATTAATTGTCGGATGGCAAGGCAAGCCCTCTTTAAGATATCTGTCCAGTCCCATAACTCAAAACCACAGTCTTGAGCAAGGGCTTGAGCCAGCCACATCACTAATGCACTTGCGCTGTAGGCTTGATAAGTAAGCATGTTAGTGCCAAGGTAGTAGACCAACTGTGTAGCTTCCAAGAAGCTACAAAATTCATTTCTTGTAAGTCCCCTTTGTGACCAAGATGCGCATGGGAGCCAGGTTTAAACTCATGAAATCTCACTTGGCCAAATGAACAAAATGGCCAAGTCAATCTTTCATTAAATGGACACAATATATGCAAAGCATGGTGACTTTCACCAGCTTGCCATTCCCATCACACCCCAACTGAGTGGTGTGCCATGGCATTGGAACCACATCATGGAAGATGCAGTCCACGCCATGTAGGTAGAGTGAAGTCCCTGGATCCCTTCACATCTGAGGGAAACTCCTACTTCACGTGGATGTGGAACCACTTTTCTAGACCATACCATACTGCACAAGCTCAGGTTTAGCCATCGTACCGACCTTCAAAACGTGCTTGTCTTGGGCTCCCTGGATTATTTTTGGGAAATTGAGGAACAACAGGGCTCCCATGTCTCCCCGAGGAGTCACATGTGTACCTTTATCGATTCTTCCTCCTGGTCGAAGGCCTATCGTCTCTGGGACACTACCTGTCACAGCATTGGGAAGTCCCAAGATGACCTCGTCTTTGAGGCTCTCACTTATAGGGAAATCTCAAGCATCCTTTCTGTAGTCGTTGACCATGCTCCCACTTGTGTTCACTGTTGAGGTATGGGGGATCCTAGGCTGGTTGATGGAATCGTCCGTTCCTCCCCACTTTTTGTTCCGTCACCAGCCGATGACTATCCAGCCATTGTGGCAGTTGGACATGTGGCCTTGTCAGTCCTTGCGGCCATCAATGCGGCCTTTTCTACGGATTAACCTGTGTTTTTCCCTGAAACCTCCCTTGTGTACCTGCCTGCGTCTTTTCCTATAGAATTCCTTACATCTGCCCTTGTGGCAGCCCTTGCGGCCTCCCCTACATACGCCCATGCAGCGATCCCTTTTCCTACATCCTCGCTTGTATCCATAAGGCTGCATCCTATCTTGCTTCCAGCCCTCTGCTTGCCTGCAAGTCCATAGCCGCTGCATATACATCTCCGCCACCCTCTTCTCTTCTGCTTGGCTTTCCTCCTACTTCCCAACTGAGTTATGCTTAATCATCCCAAACTCACGCACTTGATGACCAGTACATGAAAAAGTGTCTTTCTGCATGCAATAATTCTTCACAAAACATCCACCTGAATGCAGCAAAGCCCAGAGGAAAATTCCTTGTATAGAATGAGAACTATAATGAGCTCTATGTGATAGTTTAGCAGTTTCTGCGAGCAGTCCATGTTCACTAGTTTGTTCACTTTCCAATACACTTGTTGGTACACAGTTTCATGGGTGAGGCGATTGGTCATATGTGTCCCAACCTGAGGTGGGCACCGTGTTCACCCATGAGCCCGGTGGTTGTCTGTGACCATTGTCCCCTAGGGTCCAGCGACTGGCTGTCTCAGTGCCCGGACGCCAAGGCCGCAAATCCTAGCACAAAGGCTCTCAGACGTAGGGTCTAAACGGCCTGAATTGAGGTGCAACAGGCATGTCTGGTCGGCCAAGACATGATCTCAAACAAGTTCTCAACCAGGTGCGATGCCGTGGCCGACCTTGCCATCGTATGGTCCACACTAAAAGAGTGTATCTTGACCACTCAGAACTCTCCCTAAGACGTGCTTGTCTTGGGCTCCCTCGATCACTCTCCCTCGTTGACCATGCTCCCACTTGTGTTCACAGCAGGGATGCTCCTGCTTCACCAGACATGGGGTTTGTGTGCGAGTAGCTTACAGAACCTGTGGATCCCGTTCCTACAGCCTCCACTCCCATCATACTGGGTGGGCAGGATGGCCTAAATGTGGGAAATAAAGTACAACTAGGAGGGAGGGAGGGGGAGAGAGAGAGAGAGAGAGAGAGAGAGAGAGAGAGAGAGAGAGAGAGAGAGAGAGAGAGAGAGAGAGAGAGAGAGAG
>SZWC01011030.1:39847-95629 GCA_023375785.1 Penium margaritaceum | reverse complement strand
GTGTGTGTAAGTACATGGAAGTTTGTGTAAGTGTGTGCAAGTGTGTGTAAGTGTGTGTAAGTGTATGTAAGTGCGTATAAGTGCGTACAAATGTGTGTAAGTACGTGTAAGTTGGTGTAAGTGCGTGAAAGTTTGTGTAAGTGCGTATAAGTACGTGTAAGTGCGTGTACGTGTGTGTAAGTGTGTGTAAGTATGTGTAAGTGCGTGTAAGTGCGTATAAGTCCGTAGAAGTACGTGTTCGTGCATGTAAGTGCATGTAAGTGTGTGTAAGTGCGTATAAGTGCGTGTAAGTGTGTGTGAGTGCGTGTGAATACATGTCCGTGCGTGTGAGTACGTGTAAGTATGTGTAAGTACGTGTAAGTGCGTGTAAGTGCGTATAAGTGTGTATAAGTGGGTTTAAGTGTGTATAAGTGTGTGTAAGTACGTGTAAGGGTGTGTAAGTGCGTGTAAGTTTGTGTAAATGCGTGTAAGTATGTGTAAGTGCGTGTAAGTGCGTATAAGTGTGTGTAAGTATGTGTAAGTGCGTGTAAGTGCATGTAAGTACATGTAAGTACGTGTAAGTGCGTGTAAGTACGTGTTAGTGTGTATAAGTGCGTGTAAGTGTGTGTGAGTGTGTGTTAGTGTGTATAAGTACGTGTAAGTTCATGTAAGTACGTGTAAGTGTGTAAAAGTGCGTGTAAGTATGTATAAGTGCGTGTAAGTGTGTGTACGTATGTGTTAGTGTGTGTAAGTGTGTTTAAGAGTGTGTAAGTGTGAGCAAGTGTGTGTAAGTGCGTGTAAGTACGTTTATGTGCATGTAAATGTATGTTGCTGTGAGTGCGTGTAAGCACGTATCAGTGCGTGTTAGCACATGTAAGCATGTCTAAGTACGTGTAAGTGCAAATAAGTACGTGTAAGTACGTGTAAGTACATGCAAGCATTTGTAAGTACGTGTAAGTGTGTGTAAGTGCGTGTAAGTACATGTAAGTGCATGTTAGTGCGTGTAAGTACGTGTATGTACTTATAAGTATGTGTAAGTACGTGTAAGTGCAAGAAAGTGCGTGTAATCACGTGTAACTACATGTAAGCAAGTGTAAGTGCATGTAAGTGTGTGTAAGTACGTGTAAGTATGTGTAAGTGCGTGTAAGTACGTATAAGTGCGTGAAAGTGCGTGTAAGTGTGTGTAAGTGCGTGTACGTGCGTGTAAGTGGGTGTTAGTGCGAGTAAGTACATGTAAGTGCGTTTAAGTGTGTGTAAGTGCGTGTAAGTATGTATACGCGCCGTTTAAGTTCATGTAAGTGCGTGTATGTGTGTGTAAGTGCGTTTAAGTGTGTGTTAAGTGCATGGAAGTGCTGTAAGTGTGTGTAAGTTCAGTTGAAGTACGTGTAAGTTCTTGTAAGTTCGTGTAAGTGCGTGTGAGTGCATGTAAGTGCGTGTAAGTTGGTGTGAGTATGTGTACGTGTGTGTAGGTACGTGTTAGTGTATGGAAGTGCGTGTAAGTGTGTGTAAGTTCAGTTTAAGTGCGTGTAAGTACGTGTAAGTTCAGTTTAAGTGCGTGTAAGTTCTTGTAACTTCTTGTGAGTAAGTGTAAGTACGTGTTAGTGCGTGTAAGTGCGTGTAAGTATACATTAGTGCGTGTTAGTGTGTGTAATCATGTGTAAGTGCGTGTAAGTGCATGTAATAGTGTATAAGTGTGAGTAAGTATGTGTAAGTGCATGTAAGTATGTGTAAGTGTGTGTAAGTGCATGTAAGTGCTTGTAAGTGCGTGTAAGCACGTGTAAGTGCGTGTAAGTGCGTGTAAGTGCGTGTAAGTACGTATAAGTGCGTGTAAGCATGTGTATGTTTGTGTAAGTGCATGTAAGTACGTGTAAGTGTGTGTAAGTGCGTGTAAGTGCGTGGCACTGTGTGTAAGTGCAAGTAAGTACGTGTAAGTTCGTGTAAGTCCGTGTAAGTACGTGTAAGTACGTGTAAGTGCGTGCGAGTACGTGTAAGTGCATGTAAGTGCGTGTAAGTACGTGTAAGTGCGTGTAAGTGCGTGTAAGTGCGTGTAAATGTGTGTAACTGCGTTTAAAGTGCGTATAAGTGGGTATACGTGTGTGTACATAAATGTAAGTTCATGTAAGTGTGTGTAAGTGTGTGTAAATGTGTGCAAGTGTGGTTTAAGTTTGTGTAAGTGTGTGTAAGTGCGTGTAAGTGTGTGTAAGGGCATGTAAGTGTGTGTAAGTAAGCGGAAGTATGTGTAGGTGCGTGTACGTGCGTGTCGGTGCGTGTAGGTGCGGATAAGTGCGTGCAAGTACGTTTAAGAATGCATACGTACGTGTAAGTTCACTTTAAATGCGTCTAAGTGTGTGTATGTGCGTGTTTGTGTGTGTTAGTACGTGTTAGTGTGTGTAAGTGTGTAATTGTGTGCAAGTGCGTATAAACGCATGTAAGTGTGTGTAAGTGCATGTAATTACATGTAAGTGCATGTAAGTGTGTGTAAGTGCGTTTAAGTACGTGTTAGTGCGTATATGTGTGTACACGTAAGTGTAAGTGCAAATTTGTGCATGTAAGTATGTGTAAGTACATGTAAGCACGTGTAAGTGCGTGTAAGTGCGTGTAAGTGTGTGTATGTGCGTTTATGTATTTGCAAGTGCATGTAAGTGCGTGTAAGTATGTGTAAGTGCGTGTAAGTGTATAGAAGTGCATGTAAGTACGTGTAAATGTATGTAAGTGCGTGTAAGTGTGTGTAAGTGCGTGTTGATGCGTGTAAGTGCGTGTAAGTTTGTGTAAATGCCTGAAAGTACGTGTAAGTGCGTGTAAGTGCGGGTAAGTGTGTGTAAGTAGTGTAAGTGGGTGTAAGTTCGTGTAAGTGTGTATAGGTCTGTGTAAGTATGTGTACATTCGTGAAGGTTTGTGTAAGTGTGTGATAGTACGTGTAAGTGCGTGTAAGTGTGAGTAAGTGCGTGTAAGTACGTGTCAGTGGATGTCTGTGTGTGTAGGAGCTTGTAGGTGCGTGTACGTACGTGTAAGTACGTGTAAGTGCCTGTAAGTGTGTGTAAGTACGTGTTAGTTTGTGTAAGTTCCCGCAAGTGCGTATACGTTTGTGTAAGTGTGTGTAAGTTTGTGTAAGTGTGTGTAAGTGTGAGTAAGTGTGTGTAAGCTCGTGTAAGTGTGTGTAAGTGCATGTACGTTTGTGTAAGTGCGTGTAAGAGTGTGTAAGTGCGTGTAAGTGTGTGTTAGTGCGTGTAAGTGTGTGTAAGTGCATGTACGTTTGTGTAAGTGCGTGTAAGAGTGTGTAAGTGCGTGTAAGTGTGTGTTAGTGTGTGTATGTTTTTGTAAGTGCATCTGTGTAAGTGCGTGTAAGTGTGTGTTAGTGCGTGTAAGTGTGTGTAAGTGCGTGTAAGTGTGTGTAAGTGCGTGTAAGTGCGTGTAAGTGCATAGAAGTTTGTGTAAGTGCATGGAAGTACGTGGAAGTGCGTGTAAGTGTATGTAAGTGCGTTTAAGTGCATGTAAGCATGTGTAAGTGCGTGTAAGTGCGTGTAAGTGTGTATAAGTGTGTGTAAGTGCATGCAAGTGGGTGTAAGTTCATGAAAGTGCGTGTAAGTGCGTGTAAGTGTGTGTAAGTGCGTGTAAGTGTGTGTAAGTACGTGTAAGTTTGTGTAAGTGCGTGTAAGTACATACAGGTGTGTGTAGGTACGTGTAAGTGTGTGTAGGTGCGTGGAAATCTGTGTCAATATGTGGAAGTACGTATAAGCATGTGTAAGTGCGTGTAATTGGGTGTAAGTGCATGTAAGTGCGTGTAAGTATGTATAAGATCAGTTAAGTGTGTGTAGGTTCATGAAAGTGTGTGTATGTGCGTGTAAGTACGTGTAAGTACATGTAAGTACGTGAAAGTACGTGTAAGTGCGTGTAAGTATGTGTAAGTGCATGTAAGTGCGTGTAAGTTTGTGTAAGTGTGTGTAAGTGCGTGTAAGTGTGTGTAATTGCGTGTTAGTGTGAGTAAGTACGTGTAAATGCGTATAAGTGCGGTTTATGTGCTTGTAGTTTCATGTTATTCCTGTAAGTGCGTTCAAGTGTGTGGAGATGTGTGTAACTCCGTATAAGTGCGTCTAAGTGTGTATTATTGTAGTACCTACGTGTAAGTGCGTCTAAGTGCGTGCAAGTGCGTGTAAGTGCGTGTAAGTGTGTGTTAGTGCGTGTAGGTGCGTATAAGTACGTGTAAGTACGTGTAAGTGCGTGTAAGTGTGTGTAAGTGCGTGTACGTACATGTAAGTACGTAATAGTATGTGTAAGTGTGAGTAAGTGCATGTAAGTATATGTAAGTGCGTGTAAGTACGTGTAAGTGCGTGTAAGTGCCTATCAGTGTGTGTAAGTGTGTGTAAGTTCGTGTAAGTACATGTAAGAGCGTGTAAGTGCGTGAAAGTGTGTGTAAGAATATATAAGTGTGTGGAAGTGTGTGTACGTGCGTGTAAGTGCGTGTAAGTGCATGTAAGTACATATAAGTGGATGTAAGTACATATAAGTATGTGGAAGTGCGTGTAAGTGCGTGTAAGTGCGTGTTAGTGCATGCAAGTACATGTAAATAAGTGTATATACGTGTAAGTACGTGTAAGTGCGTGTAAGTGCGTGTAAGTACGTGTAAGTGCGTGTAAGTGTGTGTAAGTGCGTGTAAGTGTTTGTAAGTCCATGTAAGTGCGTGTTAGTACGTGTCAATACGTGTAAGTACGTTTATGTTGGTGTAAGTATGGGTAAGTGCGTGTAAGTGCGTGTAAGTGCGTGTTAGTGCGTGTAAGTGTGTGTAAGTTTGTGTAAGTGCAGGTAAGTGTATGTAGGTGTGTGTAAGTGCATTTAAGTGCGTGTAAATACATGTCAGGGTGTGTAAGTGTGTGTAAGTTTGTATAAGTGCGTGTAGTGTGTGTAAGTGCATGTAAGTGTGTGTACCTGCATGTAAGTACGTGTTAGTGCGTGTAAGTATGTGTAAGTGTGTGTAAGTGTGTCTATGTACGTGTAAGTGTGTGTAACTGCATGTAAGTACGGATAAGTGCGTGTAAGTGCATGTATGTGCGTGTAAGTGCATGTAAGTGCATGTAAGTGTGTAAAAGTGTGTAAAAGCATGTGTAAGTGTGTGTAAGTGTGTGTAAGTATGTCTAAGTTTGCGCAAGTGCGTGTACGTTCGTGTAAGTGTGTGTAGGTATGTGTAATTGCATGTAAGTGCGTGTAAGTTCATGTAACTGCGTGTAAGTACATGTAAGTGCATGTAAGTGTGCGTAAGTGCCTGTAAACATGTGTAAGTGCGTGTAAGTGCGTATAAGTGCGTGTAAGTGCGTGTAAGTGTGTAATTGCGTGTATGTGTGTATAAGTGTGTGTAAGTGCGTGTAAGTACGTGTAAGTATGTGTAAGTTTGTGTAACTTCGTGTAAGTGCGTGTAAGTGCATGTAAGTGCGTGTAAGTGTATGTAAGTACGTGTAAGTGCGGAAAAGTGCGTAAAAGTGTGTATACGTACGTGTAAGTATGTATAAGTGTGTGTAAGTTTACGTAAGTGCGTGTACGTTCGTGTAAGTGTGTGTAAGTGTGTATAATTGCGTGTAAGTGTGTGCACGTTCTTGTAAGTGCGTGTAAGTGTGTGTAAGTGTATGTAAGTGTGTGTAAGTGCGTGTAAGTGCGTATAAGTGTGTGTAAGTGCGTGGAAGTGCGCATAAGTATGTGTAAGTGTGTGTAAGTGCGTGTAAGTGCATGGAAGTACGTATAAGTGTGTGTAAGTGCGTGTTAGTGCATGTAAGTGCATGTAAGTACGTGTAAGTGCGTGTAAGTGCACGTAAGTACACGTAAGTTCATGTATGTGCGTATAGGTGCGTGTAAGTCTGTGAAAGTGCATGTAAGTGCGTGTTAGTACGTGTAAGTGTGTGTAAGTGTGTGTTAGTGCGTGTAAGTGCGTGTAAGTCCATGTAAGTGCGTGTAAGTGCATGTAAGTGCGTGTAAGTACGTGTAAGTGTGTGTAAGTGTGTGTTAGTGCGTGTAAGTGCGTGTAAGTCCATGTAAGTGCGTGTAAGTGCATGTAAGTGCGTGTAAGTGCGTATAGGTCCTTGGAAGTGTGTGAAAGTACGTGTAAGTGCATGTAAGTACGTGTAAGTGCGTGTAAGTGCGTGTAAGTACGTATACCTTTGTGTAAGGGCGTGTAAATGCATGTAAGTACGTATAAGTGCGTGTAAGTGAGTGTAAGCTTATCTACGTGTAAGTAAGTGCGTGTAAGTGCATGTAAATGCATGTCTGTGTGTGTAAGTGTGTGTAAGTTTGTGTAAGTGCGGGTAAGTGTGTGTAGGTACATGTAAGCATATGTTATTGCATGTAAGTACGTGTAAGTGTGTGTAAGTGCGTGTAACTGTGTGTAAGTGTGTGTATGTACGTGTAAGTGTGTGTAACTGCAGGTAAGTACGGATAAGTGCGTGTAAGTTTGTGTAAGGGCATGTAAGTGCATGTAAGTGTGTGTATGTGCGTGTAAGTGCGTGTAAGTGTGTAAAAGAGTATAAAAGTACGTGTAAATACGTGTAAGTGCGTGTAAGTACGTGTAAGTTTTTGCAAGTGCGTGTACGCTTGTGTAAGTGTGTGTAGGTACGTGTAATTGCATGTAAGTGCGTGTAAGTTCATGTAAGTGTGTGTTAGTACGTGTAAGTGCATGTAAGTGTGCGTATGTGCGTGTAAATACGTGTAAGTGCGTGTAAGTGCGTGTAAGTGTGTGTAAGTGTGTATTAGTGCGTGTATGTGTGTGTAAGGGTGTGTAAGTACGTGTAAGTACGTGTACGTATGTGGAAGTTTGTGTAAGTACGTGTAAGTGCGTGTAATTGCATGTAAGTGCGTGGAAGTGCATGTTAGTGCGTGTAAGTGCGTAAAAGTGCATAAAAGTGTGTATTATTATGGGTAAGTGCGTATAAGTGTGTGTAAGTTTGCATAAGTGTGTGTACGTTTTTGTAAGTATGTGTAAGTGCGTGTAATTGCGTATAAGTGTGTACAAGTTCTTGTACGTGCGTGTAAGTGCGTGTAAGTGCATGTAAGTGTGCGTAAGTGCGTGTAAGTGCGTGTAAGTACGTATAAACACATGTAAGTGCGTGTACATTTGTTTAAGTGCATGGAAGTGCGCATAAGTGTGTGTAAGTACGTGTAAGTGTGTCTAAGTGTGTGAAAGTGCGTGTAAGTACGTGTAAGTGCGTGTAAGTGCGTGTAAGTGCTTGTAAGTGCATGTAAGTGCACGTAAGTTCATGTTTGTGTGCGTAGGTGTGTGTAAGTGTGTGAAAGTGCATGTAAGTGCGTGTAAGTGCGTATAAGTGTGTGTAAGTGTGTGTTAGTATGTGTAAGCACGTGTAAGTGCATGTAAGTGCACGTAAGTGCTTGTAGGTATGTGGAAGTGTGAGAAAGGGTGTGTCACTGCGTGTAAGTGCATTAAAAGTGTGTGTAAGTGCATGTAAGTACGTGTTAGTGTGTGTAAGTGCATGTAAGGGTGTGTAAGTGCATGAACGTTCGTGTAAGTTAGTGTAAGTGCGTGTAAGTGTGTGTATAAACGTGTAGGTGCCTGTAAGTGCGAGTAGGTGCGTGTACGTGCGGGTAAGTGCGTGCAAGTGCATGTAAGTGTGTGTGTGTGTACGTTCAGTTTTAGTGGATGTAGGTGCATGTAAGTTCGTGTAGGTTCGTGTAAGTGCATGTAAGTTTGTCTTAGTGCGTGCAAGTATGGGTAAGTGTGTGTTGGTACATGTTAGTGCGTGTAAGTGTGTGTAAGTGCGTGTAAGTGTGTGGAAGTCTGTGTAAGTGTGTGTAAGTGTATGTAAGTACCTCTAAGTGCATGTAAGTGCGTGTAAGTATGTGTGAGTGCGTGTAAGTGCATGTAAGTGTGTGTTAGTACCTGTAAGTACAAGTATGTGCGTGTAAGTACGTGTTAGGACATGTAAGCACGTGTAAGTGCGTGTAAGTATGTGTTACTGTGTGTAAGTGGGTGTAAGTGTTTGCAAGTGCAAGTAAGTGCGTGTAAGTATGTGTAAGTGCGTGTAAGTGTGTGTAAGTATGTGTAAGTGTGTGTAAGTGTGTGTAAGTGCGTGTAAGTATGTGTAAGTGGGTGTAAGTACGTGTAAGTTAGTGCAAGTGCGTGTAAGTGCATGTAAGTACGTGTAAGTGTGTGTAAGTAAGTGTCAATACGTGTAAGTGCATGTAAGTTCGTGTAATTGTGTGAAAGTACGTGTAAGTGCGTGTAAGTGCGTGTAAGTACGTGTAAGTAGTTTAAGTGTGTGTAAGTTTGTGTAGGTCCGTGTAAGTCCGTGTAGGTTCGTGTAGGTTCGTGTAAGTGTGTGTAAGTGCGTGTAAGTGCGTGCAAGTACGTGTAAGTGTGTGTAATTGCGTCTCACTGCGTGTCAGTACGTGTAGCAGAGTGTAGGTGTGTGTAAGTGCGTGTAAGTACGTGTAAGTGTGTGTAAGTGTGTATAAGTGCATATACGTTTGTGTAAGTACATGCAAGTGCGTGTATGTTTGTGGAAGTGCGTGTATGTGCGTGTAAGCTTGTGTAAGTACATGTAAGTACGTGTAAGTGTGTGTAAGTGCGCATAAGTGCGTGCAAGTACGTATAAGTGCATGTAAGTGCATGTAAGTATGTGTAAGAGTGTGTTAGCGCATGTACGTTCGTATAAGTGCATATAAGTGCGTGTCTGTTTGTATCAGTGTATGTAAGTGCGTGTAAGTGCATGTAAGTGCATGTAAGTGCATGTAAGTTCGTGTAATTTTGTGTATATGTGTGTAAGTGTGTCCATGCAAGTGCGTGTAAGTGTGTGTTGGTATGTGTAAGTGTGTGTAAGTGCATGTAAGTGTGTGTAAGTACGTGTAAGTGTGTGTAAGTGCATGTAAGTACATGTAAGTGCGCGTAAGTGTGTGAGAGTGTGTTTAAGTGCATGAAAGTGTGTATAAGTGTGTGTAAGTGTGTCTAAGTGCGTCTAAGTCTGTGTAAATACGTGTAAGTACGTGTAAGTGTGTGTGAGCGCGTGTAAGTGCGTATTAGCATGTGTAAGTTTGTGTAAGTGCTTGTAAGTGCATGTAAGTGTGTGTAAGTACGTGTAAGTATGTGTAAGTGCGTATAAGTGCATGTAAGTAAGTGTAGGTATGTGGAAATGCGTGTAGGTGCGTGTAAAATCGTATAAATGCATGTAAGGGCGTGTAAGTGCGTGTGTGTGCGTGTAAGTGTGTATAATTGCGTGAAAGTGCATGTTAGTGCGTGTTAGTGCGTGTAAGTGTGTGTAACTGCGTCTAAGTGCGTGTAAGTGCGTGTAAGTACGTGTAAGTACGTGTAGGTACGTGTAAGTGTGTGTAAGTGTGTGTAAGTGCGTGTAAAAGCGTGTAAGTATGTATAAGTGCGTGTAAGTGTGTATTAGTGCGTGTAAGTGTGTATAAGTGCGTGTTAGTGCGTATAAGTACGTGTAAGTTCGTGTAAGTGTGTATAAGGACGTGTAAGAGCATGTAAGCGCGTGTAAGTACGTGTAATTGTGTGTAAGTGCGTGTAAGTGCGTGTAAGTGTATGTGAGTGCATGTAAGTACGTGTAAGTGTGTGTATGTACGTGTAAGTGCGTGTAAGTACGTGTAAGTACGTGTAAATATGTGTAAGTGCGTGTAAGTTTGTGGATGTGTGTGTAAGTGCATGTTACTGTGTGTAAGTTCTTGTAAGTGCGTGTAACTATGTGTAAGTGCATGTATGTACGTGGAAGTGCGTGTCAGTGCGTGTGAGTGTGTGTAAGTGCGTGTAATTACGTGTAAGTCGGTGTAAGTGCGTGTAAGTGCGTATAAGTACGTGTAAGTGTGTGTAAGTTCATGTAAGTGCGTGTAAGGACGTGTAAGTGCGTGTAAGTGCATGTTAGTACGTGTATGTACATGTAAGTACGTGTAAGTGTGTGTAAGTCCGTGTAAGTGCCTGTTAGTATGTGTAAGTGCGTGTAGGTACGTGTAAGTGCATATAAGTTTGTGTAAGTGCGTGTAGGTGCGTGTCGGTGTGTGTAAGTGCGTGTAAGTGCGTGTAAGTGCGTGTAAGTGTGTGTAAGTGCGGGTAAGTGTGTGTAAGTGCGTCTAAATGCGTGTAAGTATGTGTAAGTGCATGTAAGTGCGTGTAAGTGTATGTACGTACGTGTGAGTACGTGTGTAAATGTGTATTAGTGTGTGTAAGTGCCTGAAAGTTTGTGTAAGTGCGTGTAAGTACGTGTAAGTACGTGAAAGTGTGTGTTATTGCGTGTAAGTACGTGGAAGTTTGTGTAAGTGCGTGTAAGTGCATGTAAGCGTGTGTAACTGTGTATCAGTGCGTGTGAGTGCTTGGAAGTGCATGTAAGGGCGTGTAAGTGCGTTTACGTGAGTGTAATTGCGTGTAAGTACGTGTAAGTGCGTGTAAATGTGTATAAGTGTGTGTAAGTGTATGTAAGTGTGTGTAAGTGCTTGTAACTGCGTCTAAGAGCGTGTACGTTCACGTAAGTGCATGTAAGTGCATGCATATTTGTGTAAATGTGTGTAAGTGCCTGTAAGTGCCTGTAAGTGTGTGCAAGCCGTGTAAGTGCGTGTAAGTATGTGTAAGTGCATGGAAGTGCGTGTAAGTATGTGTAAGTGCGTGTAACTATGTGTAAGTGCGTGTGATTTTGTGTAAGTGCATGTAAGTGCTTGTAAGTGTGTGTACATTCGTGTTTGTGTATGTAAGTATGTGTAAGTGCGTGTAAATGTGTGTAAGTGTGTGGAAGTTTATTTAAGTGCATGTAAGTGCATGTAAGTGTGTACAAGTAGGTGTAAGTGCGTGCAAGTGTGTGTAGGTACGCGTAAGTGTATGTAAGTGCATGTAAGTGCGTGTAAGTACGTGTAAGTGTGTGTAAGTGCATGTAGGTGCGTGTAGGTGCGTGAAAGTTTGTATAAGTGTGTGTAAGTGTGTATAAGTGAGAGTAACTGTGTGTAAGTGCATGTAAGTGCATGTGAGTACGTGTAAGTGCATGTAAGTGCGTGTAAGTGCGCGTAAGTGTGTGCAAGTTCTTATAAGTGTGTGTAAGTGCGTGTTACTGCGTGTAAGTGCGTGTAAGTGTGTGTACGTTAGTGTAAGTGCGTGTAAGTATGTGCAAGTGGGTGCTAGTGCATGTAAGTTTGTGTAAGTGTGTATAAGTGTGTGTAAGTGCGTGTAAGTGCTTGTACGTTTGTGTAAGTCTGTGTAAGTGTGTGTAAGTGCGTGTAAGTGCTTGGAAGTGTGTGTAAGTGCATGTAAGTTTTTGTGAGAGCGTGCATGTGCGTGTAAGTACGTGTAAGTGCGTGTAAGTACGTGTACGTGTGAGTAAGTGCGTGTAAGTGTGTGTTAGTGTGTGTAAGTACGTGTAAGTGTGTGTAAGTACATGTAAGTGGGTGTCAGTGCGTGTCAGTGCGTGTAAGTGTGTGTAAGTTTGTATAAGTGCGGGTAAGTACGTGTAAGTACGTGTAAATATGGGTTAGTGCGTGTGAGTACGTGTAAGTTCCTGGAATTACGGGTAAGTGTGTGTAGGTGTGTGTAAGTGCGTGTAAGTGCATGCAAGGTTGTGTAAGTGCATGTAAATGCGTGTAAGCACGTGAAAGTCCGTGTAACTGCATGTAAGTGTGTGTAAGTTGGTGTAAGTGCATGTAAGTGCGTGTAAGTAGGTGTAAGTGTGTATAAGTACGTGTAAGTGTGTGTCAGTTTGTCTAAGTAAGTATAAGTGCGTGTAAGTGCGTGTAAGTGCGTGTAAGTGCGTGTAAGGTGGTGTAAGTGCGTGGAAATGTGCAAGGGCGTGTAAGTTTGTATAAGTGTGTGTAAGTGCGTGTAAGTTTGTGCAAGTGTACGTAAGTACGTGTAAGTGCGTGTAAGTGTGTATAAATGCGTGTCTGTACGTATAAGTGTTTGTAAGTTCGTGTAAGTGCGGATAAGTGTGTGTAAGTGTGTGTAAGTATATGTGAGTGCGTGTAAGTGCGTGTACATGCATGTAAGTGTGTGTAAGAGTGTGTAAGTGCGTGTATGTGCGTGTAAGTGTGTGTTACAGCGTGTAAGTACATGTAAGTGTGTGTAAGTTCGTGTAAGTGTGTGTAAGTACGTGTAAGTGCGTGTATGTGCGTGTAAGTGTGTGTTAATGTTCGTAAGTGTGTCAAAGTGTACAAAAGTGCATGTAAGTGCGTGTAAGTGTGTGTAAGTGCGTGTAAGTAAGCATAAGTGTGTGTATATTTGTGTATGTGTGTAGAAGTGCCTGTCATTGTGTTAAAAGTGTGTGTACATTCGTGTAAGAACGTGTAAGTGTGTGTACGTGCATGTATGTGTGTGTATGTGCGTGTAAGTGCGTGTTAGTGCGTGTAAGTGTGTGTAAGTACGTGTTAGTTCGTGTAAGTGCATGGAAGTGCACGTAAGTGCGTGTAAGTACGTGTAAGTGCGTGCAAGTGTGTCTCAGTACGTGTAAGTGCGTGGAAGTGCGTATTAGTGCATGTAAGTCTGTGTAAGTGCATGTATGTGTGTGTAAGTGTGTATAAGTGTGTGTAAGTAAGTGTACGTGTGTGTTAGTTTGTGTAAGTGTGTGTAAGTACGTATGAGTGCATGTTAGTGTGTGTAAGTGCGTGTAAGTGTGTAAGTGCATAAAAGTGCGTAAACGTACGTGTAAGTGCGTGTAAGTGCTTGTAAATGCATGTAAGTGTGTGTAAGTTTGCATAAGTGCGTGAACGTTCATGTAAGTGTGTGTAAGTCCATGTAATTGCGTGTAAGTACGTGTAAGTTCTTGTAAGTGCGTGTAAGTGCGTGAAAGTGCATATAGGTGTGCGTAAGTGCGTGTACGTGCGTGTAAGTACGTGTATGTGCGTGTACGTGCGTCAAAGTTAGTGTAAGTGCGTGGAATTGTGCATAAGTCCGTATAAGTATGTGTAAGTGCATGTAAGTGTGTGTAAGTGCGTGTAAGTATGCGTAAGTGCGTGTAAGTGTGTGCAAGTGCATGTAAGTGCGTGTAAGTACGTGTAAGTGCGTGTAAGTGCACATAAGTGCATGTAAGAATGTGTAGGTGTGTGTAAGTGCGTGTGAGTACATGTACGTGTGTGTAAGTGCATGTAAGTGTATGTAAGTACGTATAAGTACGTATAAGTACGTGTAAATGCGTTTAAGTGCATGTAAATGCACGTACGTACATTTAAGTGCTTGTAGGTGGGTGGAAGTGTGTGAAAGTGTATGTAAGTGCATCTAGGTTTATGTAAGAGCGTGTAAGTGGGTGTAAGTGCGTGCAAGTTGTGTATGTCTGTACAAGTGCGTGTAAGTGTGTGGAAGTTCATGTAAGTGCGTGTAAGTATGTGTAAGTGCATGTAAGTGCGTGAGAGTTCTTGTAAGTGCATGTAAGTGCACGTAAGTGCGTGTAATATCACGGAAGTGTGTGTAATTGCATGTAAGTGTGTGTAAGTGTGTGTAAGTGCGTGGAAGTAGGTGTATGTGTGTGTAAGTGTTTGTACGTGCGTGTAAGTAAGTGTAAGTACAAGTATGTGCGTGTAAGGACGTGTAAGGACATGTAAGCATGTGTAAGTGCGTGTAAGTATGTGTAAGTGTGTGTAAGTGGGTGTAAGTGTTTGCAAGTGCAAGTAAGTGCGTGTAAGTACGTATAAGTGCGTGTAAGTGCGTGTAAGTGTCAGTTGGTGCGTGTAAGAGTGTGTTAGTGCGTGTAAGTGTGTGTAAGTGCGTGTAAGTGTGTGTAAGAGCATGCAAGTTTGTGTAAGTGCATGTAAGTACATGTAAGTGTGCATAAGTGTGTGTAAGTACGTTTAAGTGCATGTAAGTGTGTGTAAGTGTGTCTCAATGCGTGTAAGTGCGTGTAAGTATGTGTGAGCGCGTGTAAGTGCGTGTTAGCATGTGTAAACTTTTGTAAGTGCGTGGAAGTGCGTGTAAGTGTGTGTAAGTACGTGTAAGTATGTGTAAGTGTGTATAAGTACATGTAAGTAAGTGTAGGTACATGTAAATGCGTGTAGGTGCGTGTAAGTTTGTATAAATGCATGGAAGTACGTGTAAGCGGGTGTAAGTGCGTGTAAGTGGATGTAAGTGCATGTAAGTGCGTGTAAGTATGTGTAAATGCATGTAAGTGTGTGTCAGTTAGTGTAAGTGTGTGTAAGTGTGTGTAAGTGCGTGTAAGTGCGTGTAAGTGCATGAAAGTACGTGTACGTGTTTGTAAGTATGTATAAGTGCATGTAAGTACGTTTAGGTTTGTGTAAGTACGTGTAAGTGCGTGTAAGTGCGTGTAAGTGCGTGTAAGTGTGTGTAACTGTGTGTGAGTGCGGTTTATGTGTGTGGAGTTTTGTGTAAGTTCATGTAAGTGTGTTCAAGTGCATGGAAGTGCGTGTAAGTGCGTAGAAGTGCATGTAAGTGTGTGTAAGGGCGTGTAAGTGTGTGTAAGTGTGTGTAAGTGTGTGTACTTGCGTGAAAGTGCATGTTAGTGTGTGTTAGTGCGTGTAAGTGTGTGTAACTGTGTCTATGTGCGTGTAAGTGCGTGTAAGTGCTTGTAAGTACGTGTAGGTGCGTGTAAGGGCTTGTAAGTGCGTGTAAGTACGTGTACAAGTGTGTATGTATGTGTAAGTGCGTGTAAGTTTATACTAGTGCGTGTAAGTGTGTATAAGTACGTGTAAGTGTGTGTACGTACGTGCAAGTACGTGTAAGTACATGTAAGTACGTTTAAACATGTGTAAGTGCGTTTAATTTTGTGTATGTGTGTGTAAGTGCCTGTCAGTGTGCGTAAGTACGTGTAAGTGCGTGTAAGTGCTTGTAAGTGCATGTAACTGTGTGTAAGTTTGTGTAAGTGTGTGTAACTATGTGTAAGTGCGTGCAAGTACGTGTAAGTGCGTGTCAGTGCGTGTGAGTGTGTTTAAGTGCGTGTAAGTATGTGTAAGTGGGTGTAAGTGCGTGTAAGTGCGTATAAGTACGTGTAAGGGTGTGTAAGTTTGTGTAAGTACATGTAAGGTTGTGTAAGTGCGTGTAGGTGCATGTAAGTACGTGTATGTGTGTGTAAGTGCATGTTAGTGTGTGTAAGTACATGTAAGCACGTACAAGTGTGTGTAAGTGCGTGTAAGTGCCTGTAAGTATGTGTAAGTGTGTGTAAGTATGTGTAAGTGCATATAAGTTTGTGTAAGTGCGTGTAAGTGCGTGTCAGTGTGTGTAAGTGCGTGTAAGTGCATGTAAGTATGTGTAAGTGTGAGTATGTACGGGTAAGTACGTGTAAGTGCGCCTAAGTGCATGTAAGTACGTGTAAGTACATGTAAGTGCGTGTAAGTGTGTGTAAGTATGTGTGAGTGTGTGTAAATGTGTATTAGTATGTGTAAGTGCCTGAACGTTCGTGTAAGTGTGTGTAAGTGTGTTTAAGTACGTGAAAGTGTGTGTTATTGTGTGTAAGTACGTGGAAGTTTGTGTAAGTGCGTGTAAGTGCGTGTAAGTGTGTGTAACTGCGTATCAGTGCGTGTAAGTGCATGTAAGTGCGTGTAAGTGCGTTTATGTGCGTGCTATTGCGTGTAAGTGCGTGTAAGTGCGTGTAATTGAGTATAAGTGTAAATAAGTATATGTAAGTGCGTGTAAGTGCTTATAACTGCGTCTAAGAGCGTGTAAGTTCATGTAAGTGCATGTAAGTGCGTGTAGATTTGTGGAAGTGTGTGTAAGTGCGTGTAAGTACATGTAAGTGTGTGCAAGCCATGTAAGTACGTGTAAGTGCGTGTAAGTACATGGAAGTGCGTGTAAGTACCTGTAAGTGCGTGTAAGTACGTGTAAGTGTGTGTGAGTTCCTGTAAGTGCACGTAAGTGCCTGTAAGTGCGTGTACATTTGTATAAGTGTGTGTAAGTGTGTGTAAGTGCGTGTAAGTGTGTGTAAGTGTGTGTAAGTTTGTTTAAGTGCATGTAAGTACATGTAAGTGTATACAAGAAGGTGTAAGTGTGTGTAAGAGCGTGTAAATGCGTGTAAGTGTATGTAAATGCATGTAAGTGTGTGTAAGTGCGTGTAAGTATGTATAAGTGCATGTAGGTGCATGTAGGTGCATGAAAGTTTGTGTAAGTGTGTGTAAGTGTGTATAAGTGTGAGTAAGTACGTGTAAGTGCGTGTAAGTGCATGTAAGTACGGGTAAGTGCATATAAGTGCGTGTAAGTGTGTGTAATTGTGTGCAAGTGCGTGTAACTGTGTGTAGATGCGTGTAATTACGTGTACGTGCGTGTAAGTACGTGTACGTTAGTGTAAGTGCGTGTAAGTATGTGCAAGTGCGTGCTAGTGCATGTAAGTACCTGTAAGTGCGTGTAAGTATGTGTTAGTTCGTGTAAGTGCATTTAAGTTTGTGTAAGTGCGTGTAAGTGCGTGTAAGTGCGTGTAAGTGCTTGGAAGTGTGTGTAAGTGCATGTAAGTGCGTGTGAGTGCGTGCATGTGCGTATAAGTACGTGTAAGTGCGTGTAAGTACGTGTACGTATATGTAAGTACGTGTAAGTACGTGTAAGTGTCTGTAAGTATGTCTAAGTGTATGTAAGTGCATGTAAATGCATGTCAGTGCGTGTCAGTGCGTGTAAGTGTGTGTAAGTTCATGTAAGTGCGGGTAGGTACATGTAAGTACGTGTAAATATGTGTCAGTACGTGTGAGTACGTGTAAGTTTGTGGAAATATGGGTAAGTGCGTGTAGGTACGTGTAAGTGCGTATAAGTGCAGGCAAGGTTGTGTAAGTGCGTGTAAGTGCGTGTAAGTTCCTGTAAGTCTGTGTAAGTGCATGTATGTGGGTGTAAGTTCGTGTAAGTGCATGTATGTGCGTGTAAGTGGGTGTAAGTGTGTATAAGTACGTGTAAGTGCGTGTAGGTTTGTCTAAGTGTGTGTAAGTGTGTGTAAGTGCGTGTAAGTGCGTGTAAGGGCGTGTAAGTGCGTTGAAGTGTGGAAGGGCGTGTAAGTGCGTATAAGTGTGTGTAAGTGCATGTAAGTTTGTGCAAGTGTATTTAAGTACGTGTATGTGCGTGTATGTGTGTATTAATGCGTGTCAATACGTATAAGTGTTTGTAAGTTTGTGTAAGTGCAGATAAGTGTGTGTAAGTGCGTGTAAGTATGTGTGAGTACGTGTTAGTGCGTGTACGTGCATGTAAGTGTGTGTAAGAGTGTGTAAGTGCATGTATGTGCGAGTAAGAGTGTGTTCCTGCGTGTAAGTACGTGTAAGTGCGTGTAAGTTCATCTCAGTGTGTGTAAGTATGTGTAAGTGCGTGTAAGTGTGTGTAAGTGCGTGTAAGTGTGCGTAAGTGTGTAAAAGTGTATAAAAGTGCATGTAAGTGCATGTAAGTGTGTGTCAGTGCGTTTACGTTTGCGTAAGTGTGTGTTCATTTGTGTTTGTGTGTGGAAGTGCATGTCATTGTGATAAAAGTGTGTGTACGTTTGTATAAGTACGTGTAAGTGCGTGTAAGTGCATGTAAGTGTGTGTAAGTGCGTATAAGTGTGTGTAAGTGTGTGTAAGTGCGTGTAAGTACTTGTAAGCTTGTGTAAGTGCATGGAAGTGCGCATAAGTGTGTGTAAGTACGTGTAAGTGCGTGTAAGTGCGTGTAAGTGCGTGTAAGTGCGTATTAGTGCATGTAAGTGTGTGTAAGTGCGTGTATGTGCGTGTAAGTGTGTATAAATGTGTGTAAGTAGGTGTACGTGTGTGTTAGTTTGTGTAAGTGTATGTAAGTACGTATGAGTGCATGTAAGTGCGTATAAGTGCATGTATGTGTGTGTAAGTGCATAAAAGTGCGTAAAAGAATGTTTAAGTGCGTGTACGTGTGTGTAAGTGTGCATAAGTGCGTATACGTTCATGTAAATGTGTGTAAGTCCATGTAATTGTGTGTAAGTACGTGTAGGTTCTTGTAAGTGCGTGTAAGTGCGTGAAAGTGCACATAGGTGTGCGTAGTTATGTGTAAGTGCATGTAAGTACCTGTATGTGTGTGTACATGTGTCTAAGTTTGTGTAAGTGCGTAGAATTGTGCATAAGTCTGTATAAGTGCGTGAAAGTACATGTAAGTGCGTGTACGTATGTGTAGGTACGTGTAAGTGCGTGTAAGTGTTTGCTAGTGCATGTAAGTGGGTGTAAGTGCGTGTAAGTGCCGTAAGTACACGTAAGTGAATGTAAGTACGTGTAGGTGTGTGTAAGTGTGTGAAAGTACATGTACGTGTGTGTAAGTTCATGTTAGTGTGTGTAAGTACGTATTAGTGCGTATAAGTGCGTGTAAATGCGTGTAAGTACGAGTAAGTGCACGTAAATGCATGTAAATGCGTGTAGGTGGATGGAAGTGTGTGAAAGTGTATGTAAGTGCGTGTAGGTGCATGTAAGTTTGTGTATATGGGTGTAAGTGTGTGCAAGTTGTGTATGTGTGTATAAGTGCGTGTAACTGCGTGGAACTGCATGTAAATGCGTGTAAGTATGTAAGTGCGTGTAAGTGCGTGAGAGTTCATGTAAGTGCATGTAAGTGTGTGTAAGTGGGTGTAATATCGCGTAAGTGTGTGCACGTGCGTGTAAGTGTGTGTAAGTGCGTGTAAGTGCGTGTAAGTGTGTATAAGTGCATGTGAGATTTTTGTAAGTGCATGTAAATGCGTCTAGGTGTGTGTAGGTATGTGAAAGTTTGTGTAAGTGTGTGTAAGTGCATCTAAGTACGTGTAAGTGCGTGTAAGTGCGTGTAAGTGCATGTAAGAGCATGTAAGTGCGTGTAAGTGTGTGCAAGTGCGTGCAAGTACGTGTAAGTGCATGTAAGTGTGTGTAAGGGCGTGTAAGTGCGTGTAAGTTTGTTTAAGTGCGTGTAAGTATGTGTAAGTGTGTGATAGTGCATGAAAGTGCGTGTAAGTGCGTGTATGTGCCTGTAGTTGCATGTAAGTGCGTCTAAGTTCATGTAAGTGCGTGTAAGTGCATGTAAGTACGTGTAAGTATGTGGAAGTGCATGTAAGTGCGTGTAAGTACGTGTTAGTGTGTGTAAGTGCATGTAAGTGCGTGTCAGTACGTGTCAGTGCGTGCAAGTACGTGTAAGTGCGTGTCAGTACATATAAGTGCGTGGAACTTTGTGTAAGTGCGGGTAAGTATGTGTAGGTGCGTGTAAATATGTGTAAATGCGTGTAAGTTTTTGTAAGTACGTGTTAGTGCGTGTAAGTGCGTGTGAGTGTGTGTAAGTGCATGTATGTACGTGTCATTTCGTGTAAGTGCGTGTAAGTGCGTGTAAGTGCGTGTAAGTGCCTGTTAGTGCGTATGAGTATGTGTAAGTGCGTATAAGTTTGTCTAAGTGTGTGTAAGTGCGTGTAAGTGCGTGTAAATATGAGTACGTGCGTTTAAGTACGTGGAAGTGTGGAAGGGCGTGTAAGTGCGTGTATGTGTGTATAAGTGCATGTAAGTTCGTGCAAGTACGTGTAAGTGCCTGTAAGTGCGTGTAAGTGCGTATAAATGTGTGTCAATGCGTGTAAGTGTGTGTAAGTTCGTGTAAGTGCGGGTAACTGTGTGTAAGTACGTGTAAGTGCATGTAAGTGCGTGTAAGTGCATGTAAGTGTGTGTAACTACGTATGAGTACGTGTAATTGTGTGTAAGTACGTATAAGTGCGTGTAAGAGCATGTCAGTATGTGTAAGTGTGTGTAAGTGTGTGTAAGTACGTAAAAGTGTGTAAACGTGCGTGTAAGTTTTGTAAGTGCGTGTAAGTGCGTGTAAGTCGGCGTAAGCATGTATACGTTGGTGTAAGTGCAGATAACTGTGTGTAAGTGCGTGTAAGTGTGTGTAAGTGCGTGTAAGTTTGTGTAAGTGCATGTAAGTTTGTATAAGTGCGTGTAAGTACGTGTAAGTGCATGTAAGTGTGCATAAGTGTGTGTAAGTGCGTGTTAGTGTGTGTATGTGCGTATAAGTTTGTGTAAGTGCATGGAAGTACGCGTAACTGCGTGTAAGTGCGTGTAAGTACGGTTAAGTAAGTGTAAGTGAGTGTAAGTGCGTGTAAGTGCGTGTAAGTGTGTGTAATTGTGTGTATGTGTGTGTAAGTGTGTGTAACTGCGTGTAAGTAAGTGTACGTGCCTGTTAGTTTGTGTAAGTGCGTGTACGTGGATATAAGTGCATGTAAGTGCGTGTAAGTACATGTAAGTATGTGTAAGTGCGTAAAAGCATGTAAACATGCATGTAAGTACATGTAAGTGCGTGTAAGTGTGTGTAAGTTTACCTAAGTGTGTGTACCTTTGTGTACGTGTGTGTAAGTGCATGTACTTGCGTATAAGTGCAAGCAAGTTCTTGTAAGTATGTGTAAGTGTGTGTAAGTGCATGTAAGTGTGCGTACGTGCATATACATGCGTGTAAGTACGTGTAAGTGCGTGTAAGTATGTGTAAGTTTGTGTAAGTACGTGGAAGTGCCCATAAGTGCGTGTAAGTGCCTGTAAGTACGTGTAAGTGCGTGTAAGTGCGTGTAAGTGTGTGTAAGTGCGTGTAAGTGCATGTAAGTGCATATACGTGCGTGTAGGTGCACGTTAGTGCATGTAGGTGCGTGTAGGTACGTGTTAGTGTGTGGAAGTGCATGTAAGTACGTGTAAGTGCGTGTACATGTGTGTATGTGTGTTAGTGCCTGCAAGTACGTGTAAGTGCGTGTACGTGTGTGTAAGTGCATGTAAGTGCCTATAAGTGTGTGTAGGTACATGGAAGTGTGTGAAAGTGCGTGTAAGTGGATGTATGTTCGTGTAAGTACCTGGAAGTGCCTGTAAGTGCGTGTAAGTGCATGTAAGTAGGTGTAAGTACATGTTAGTTTGTGTAAGTGCATGTAATTGTGTGTAAGTGCATGTAAGTGCGTGTAAGTGTGTGTAAGTACATGTACGTGCGTGAAAGTTTGTATAAGTATGTGTAAGTCATGTACGTATGTGTAAGTGTGTGTAAGTGCGTGTACGTTTGTGTAAGCGCATGTAAGTGCATGTAAGTGTGTGTAAGTACGTGTAGGTGCGTGTAGGTGCGTGTAAGTGCGTGTAAGTACGTGTAAGTGCACGTAACTGCGTGTAAGTGCGTGTAAGTTTGTGTAAGTGTGTGTATGTATGTGTAAGTGTGAATGCATATAAGTGCGTGTAAGTGCGTTTAAGTGCGTTCAATTTTATGTAAGTACGTGTAATTGCGTGAAAGAATGTGTAAGTGTGTGTAAGTGCGTGTAAGTGCGTGTAAGTGCGTGTAAGTGCGTATAAGTGCGTGTAAGTGCGTGGAAGTTTGTCTAAGTACGTGTAAGTGCGTGTAATTACGTGTAAGTTTGTGTAAGTGAGTGTAAACACGTGTAAGTACCTGTCAGTATGTGCATGTGCGTGTAAGTTTGTGTAATTACGGGAAAGTGTGTATAAGTGTGTGTAAGTGCGTGTAAGTGTGTGTAAGTGTGTGTATGTGCGTGTAAGTGCATATAAGTGCGTGTAAGTGCTTGCAAGTTTGTGTAAGCATGTATAAGTGTGTGTAAAAGCTTGTATGTGCATGTAAGTAGGTATAAGTATGTGTAAGTACGTGTAAGTACGTGTAAGTACGTGTAAGTGGATGAAAGTGCATGTAAGTGGGAGTAAGTGCGTGTAAGTGTGTGTAAGTGTGTGGAAGTACATGGAAGTATGTGTAACTATGTGGAAGTGCATATAAGTGCATGTAAGTGCGTGTAAGTGCGTATACGTTTTTGTAAGTGCGTGTAAGTGTGTGTAAGTGCGTGTAAGTACGTGTAAGTATGTGTAAGTGTGTGTAAGTATGTGTAAATCCGTATAAGTGCATGTAAGTACATGTAAGTGCGTGTAAGTTTGTTTAAGTGCGTGTGTGTGTATAAGTGCGTGTAAGTGAGTATAAGTGTGTGTAAGTACGTTTAGGTGCATGTAGGTACATGTAGGTGTGTTAAAGTTCCTGTATGTGCATGTAAGTGCGTTAAAGTACATATAAGTGCGTGTAAGTGCGTGTAAGTACATGTAAGTGTGTGCAAGTGCGTGTAAGTGCATATAAGTGCGTGTAAGTGTGTGTATGTACGTGTTAGTGGGTGAAAGTTTGTGTAAGTGCGTGTAAGTGCACGTAAGTGCGTGTAAGTGTGTGTAAGTACGTGTAAGTGTGTGTAAGTGTGTATAAGTGCGTGGAAGTGCATCTAAGTGCGTGAAAATGTGTTTAAGTGTGAGTAAGTTCGTGTACGTACGTGTAAGTGCGTGTAAGTATGTACAAGTGCATGTAAGTACATGTAAATGCGTGTAAGTGCATGTAAGTGCGTAGAGACGGTGTAAGAGTGTGTAAGTGCGTGTAAGTGCATTTGAGTGGCGTGCAAACCTGTAAGTGCATATAAGTACGTGTAAGTGCATGTAAGTCCGTGTAAGTGTGTGTATGTGGGTGTAAGTACGTGTAAGTGCGTGTAAGTACGTTCACGTTTTTTCAAGTGGGTGTAAGTGCATGCAAGTGTGTTCAAGTGCGTGTAAGTGCGTGTAAGTGCGTGTAAGTGTGCGTAAGTGCGTGTAAGTACGTGTAGGTGCATGTTTGTGTGTGTAAGTGCGTGTACGTGGGTGTAGGTGAGTCAAAGTTTGTATAAGTGTGTGTAAGTATGTATAGGTGCGTGTAAGTGTGTGTAAGTGTGTCTAAGTACGTGTAAGTACGTATAAGTACGTGTAGGTACGTGCAAGTCCATGTAAGTGCGTGTAAGTGCATGTAAGTGCGTGTAAGTGCGTGTAAGTGCGTGTAAGTCTTTGTAAGTGCATGTAAGTATGTGGAAGTGGGTGAAACTGCGCGTAAGTGCGTGTAAGTGCATGTACGTTTCTGTAAGTACGTGGAAGTGCATGTGAATGCCTGTAAGTACGTGTAAGTGCGTGTAAGTGCGTGTAAGTGCGTGTAAGTTTGTGTAAGTGCGTGTAAGTGTGTGTAAGTGTGTGTAAGTACGTGTAAGTGTGTGTAAGTGCGTGTACGTGCGTGTAAGTTTGTGTAAGTGCGTGTAAGTACTTGTAAGAGCGTGTAAGTGTGTGTAAGTGCGTGTAAGTGCTTGTAAGTGTCTGTAAGTGCGTGTAAGTGCATGTAAGTGTGTGTAAGTGTGTGTAGGTGCGTGTAAGTGTGTGAAAGTGCGTGTAAGTACCTGTAAGTACGTGTAAGTACGTGTACGTGCGTGAAGGTGCGTGTAATGACGTGTAAGTGTGTGAAAGTGTGTGTAAGTATGTGTAAGTGTGTGTAAGTGTGCATAAGTGCGTGTAAGTGTGTGTAAGTTTGTTTAAGTGCGTGTATGTATGTGTAAGTGCGTATGAGTGCATGTAAGTGCGTGTAAGTACGTTTAAGTGTGTTCAAGTTTATGTAAGTATGTGTAAGTACGTGTAAGTGTGTGAAAGTGCGTGTAAGTGCATGTAAGTGCGTGTAAGTGCGTGTAAGTGCGTGTAAGTTTGTCTAAGTGCGTGTAAGTGCATGTAAGTGCATGTAAGTGTGTGTATGTGTGTGTAAGTGTGTGTAAGTGCGTCTAAGTGTGTGTAAGTTTGTGTAAGTGTGTATGAGAACGTGTAAGTGCGTGTATGTGTGTGTAAGTGTGTGTAAGTGCGTCTAAGTGTGTGTAAGTTTGTGTAAGTGTGTATGAGAACGTGTAAGTGCGTGTAAGTGCATGTAAGTGTGTGTAAGTGCGTGTAAGTGCGTGCAAGTGCGTGTAAGTGCGTGTAAGTGCGTGTAAGTGCGTGTAAGTGCATGTAAATGCGTCTAAGTGTGTGGAATTGTGTAGAAGTGTATGTAAGTATGTGGAAGTGCATGTAAGTACGTGTAAGTGCGTGTAAGTGTGTTTAAGCTTGTGTAAGTAGGTGTAAGTGTGTGTAAGAGTGTGTAAGTGTGTATAAGTACGTGTATGTGCTTGTAAGTTCCTTTAAGTGCGTGTAAGTGCATGTAAGTGCGTAGAAGTGCGTGTAAGTGCGTGTAAGTGCGGTTAAGTGTGTGTAAGCGTATGTAAATGCGTGTAAGTGCGTGTAATTGGGTGTCAGTGCATGAAGGTGTGCGTAGGTGCGTGTAGGTGTGTGAAAGTTTGTGTAAGTGTGTGTAAGTGCATATATGTACGTGTAAGTACGTGTAAGTATGTGTAAGTACGTGTAAGTACGTGTAAGTACGTGTAGGTATGTGCATGTACGTGTAAGTGCATGTAAGTGCCTGTAAGTGCGTGGAAATGCGTGGAAGTGCGTGTAAGTGCGTGTAAGTTCGTGTAAGTGCTTGCAAGTATGTGTAAGTGCGTGTTAGTGCATGTAAGTGCATGTAAGTACGTGGAAGTATGTGTAAGTGCGTGTAAATGTGTGTAAGTGCATGTAAGTGCATGCGAGTGCGTGTAAATGCGTGTAGCGTATAAGTGCGTGTAAGTACGTGTAAGTGCATGTAAGTGCGTATTAGTGCGTTTAAGTGCGTGTAAGTGCGTGGAAGTGCGTGGAAGTACGTGTAAGTACGTGGAGTGCATGTAAGTGTGTGTAAGTGCGTGTAAGTGCGTGTATGTGCATGTGAAATTTTGTAAGTGTGTGTAAGTGCGTGTGAATACGTGTAAGTGCATGTAAGTGTGTATAAGTGCATATAAGTATGTGTAAGTACGTGTAAGTGTGTGTAAGTGCGGATAAGTGCGTGTAAGTGCCTGTAGGTGCGTGTAGGTACGTTAAAGTTTGTGTAAGTGTGTGTAAGTGGGTATGAGTGCGTGTAAATGTGTGTGAGTGCGTGTAAGTACGTGTAAGTGCGTGCAAGTGCATGGAAGTGGATGTAAGTGCGTGGAAGTGAGTGTAGGTGCATTTAATTGCGTGTAAGTTCGTGTAAGTACGTATAAGTATGTCTAGGTGCGTGTTTGTATATGTAAGTGCGTGTAAGTGTGTGTAATTGCGTGTAAGTGCGTGTATGTGCGTGTAAGCTTGTGTTAGTGCATTTAAGTAGGTGCAAGTATGTGTAAGTGGGTGAAAGTGTGTGTAAGTGCATGTAAGTACGTGTCAGTGTGTGTCAGTAGGTGTAAGTGCGATTACGTTCGTGTAAGTGGGGGTAAGTGCGTGTTAGTGTGTGTAAGAACATGTTAGTAGGAGTAAGTGCGTGTAAGCTTGTGTAAGTGCGGGTAAGTGTGTGTAGGTGCATTTAAGTGCGTGTAAGTGCGTGTAAGTACGTGTAAATGCGTTGAAGTGCGTCTTTGTGCGTTAAAGTATGTGTAAGTGCGTGTAAGTGTGTGTAAGTGCGTGTCAGTGCGTGTAAGTATGTGTCAGTACGTGTATGTGCGTGTAAGTTTTTGTAAGTGCAGATAAGTGCGTGTAAGTGCGTGTAATTGTGTTGAAGTGCATGTAATTGTGTGTAAGTGTGTGTATGTGCGTGTAAGTGCATATAAGTGCGTGTAAGTGCCTGTACGTTTGTGTATGTGTAAGTGCATGTAAGTGCATGTAATTACGTGAAAGTGAGTGTAGCGTGTAAGTCCGTGTAGGTGTGTGGAAGTGCGTGGAAGTGTGTGGAAGTACGTGTAAGTGCGTCCTGTGCATGTAAGTGCCTATTAGTACGTGTAAGTGCGTGTAAGTGCGTGTAAGTTTGTGTAAGTGCGTGTACGTACATGTAAGTTTGTGTAAGTACGTGTGAGAAAGTGTTAGTGCGTTGAGTGCGTGTAAGTGCGTGTAAGTTTGTGCAAGTGTGTGTAAGTGCGTGTAAGTGCGTTTTAGTGCGTGTAAGTTTGTTTAACTGTGTGCAAGTATATGTAAGTGCTTGTTATTGCATGTAAGTACGTTGAAGTGCATGTAACTGCGTATATGTGCGTATAAGTGCGTGTACATTTATGTAAGTGCGTATAAGTGCGTATAAGTGCGTGTAAGTGTGTGTTAGTGCGTGGAAGTACGATTAAGTACGTGTAAGTACGTGTAAGGGAGTGTAAGTGTGTGTAAGTGCGTGTAAGTGCGTGTAAGTGCATGTCAGGGTTTGTTAGTATGTGTAAGTGAGTGTAAGTGTGTGTAAGTGCGTGTAAGTGCGTGTAAGTGCGTGTAGGTTTTTGTAAGTGCGTGTAAGTGCATGTCAGGGTTTGTTAGTATGTGTAAGTGAGTGTAAGTGTGTGTAAGTGCGTGTAAGTGCGTGTAAGTGCGTGTAGGTTTTTGTAAGTGCGTGTAAGTGCATGTAAGAGCGTGTAAGTATGTGTAAGTGTGTGTAAGTGCATGTTAGTGCGTGTAAGTGCATGTAAGTGCGTGTAAGTACATGTAACTGTCTGCAAGTGTGTATAAGTGCATGTAAGTGCGTGTAAGTGCATGTAAGTGTGTGTACGTGAGTATAAGTTCCTGTAAGCATGTGTAAGTGCGTATGAGTGCAAGTAAGTGCGTGTAAGTGTGTGTAAGTGCGTGTAAGTGTGTGTAAGTATGTGTAAGTACGTGTTAGTGGGTGAAAGTTTGTGTAAGTGCGTGTAAGTGCACGTAAGTGCCTGTAAGTGCGTGTAAGTGCGTGTAAGTGCGTGTAAGTGTCTATAAGTGCGTGGAAGTGCATCTAAGTGCGTGTAAGTGTGTTGAGGTGTGTGTAAGTGCGTGTACGTACGTGTAAGTGCGTGTAAGTGCGTATAAGTGCATGTAAGTATGTGTAATTGCGTGTAAGTGCATGTAAGTGCGTGTGAGTGCGTGTTAGTTTGTGTAAGTGCGTGTACGTGCGTGTACATTTGTGTGAGTGTGGGTAATTGCATGTGAGTGCATGTAAGTGTGTGCAAGTTGTGTAAGTGCGTGTAAGTGCGTGTAAGTGTGTGAGAGTATGTGGAACTGCGTGTAAGTGTGTGTAAGTACGTGTATGTGCGTTAAGTGCGCGTGAAATCCTATAAGTGCATGTGAGTACGTGTAAGTGCGTGTAAGTTTTTGTAAGTGTGTGTAAGTGGGTATAAGTGTGTGTAAGTACGTGTAGGTGCATGTAAGTGTGTTAAAGTGCATGTAGGTGCGTGTAGGTGAGTCAAAGTTTGTATAAGTGTGTGTAAGTACATATAGGTGCGTGTAAGTGTGTGCAAGTGTGTGTAAGAATGTGTAAGTACGTGTAAGTGCGTCTAGGTGTGTGCAAGTCCATGTAAGTACGTGTAAGTGCATGTAAGTGTGTGTAAGTGCGTGTATGTATGTGTAAGTCTTTGCAAGTGCATGTAAGTATGTAGAAGTGCGTGAAATTACATGTAAGTGCGTGTCAGTGCATGTACCTTTGTGTGAGTATGTGGAAGTGCATGTAAGTGCTTGTAAGTATGTGTAAGTTCGTGTAAGTGCGTGTAAGTGCATGTAAGTTCGTGTAAGTGCGTGTAAGTGTGTGTAAGTGTGTGTAAGTACGTGTAAGTATGTGTAAGTGCGTTTACGTGCGCGTACGTTTGTGTAAGTGCGTGTAAGTACGTGTAAGTACGTGTAAGAGCGTGTAAGTGCATGTAAGTGTGTGTAAGTACGTGTAAGTGTGTGTAAGTGAGTGTAAGTGCATGTAAGTGTGTGTAAGTGTGTGTAGGTGTGTGTAAGTGTGTGAAAGTGCGTGTAAGTACGTGTAAGTGTGTGTAAGTACGTGTTAGTGCGTGAAGGTGCGTGTAAGTACGTGTAAGTACGTGTAATTATGTGTAAGTGTGTGTAAGTGCACGTAAGTGCGTTTAAGTGCGTATAAGTGCGTGTATGTATGTGTAAGTGCGTATGAGTGCATGTAAGTGTATATAAGTACGTTTAAGTGTGTTCAAGTTTATGTAAGTATGTGTAAGTACGTGTAAGTGTGTGTAAGTGCGTGTAAGTGCGTGTAAGTGCGTGTAAATTTGTCTTAGTGCATGTAGGTGCATGTAAGTGCGTATAAGTGTGTGTATGTGCGTGTAAGTGCGTGTAAGTGTGTGTAAGTGCGTGTAAGTTTGTAAGTGTGTGTAAGTGTGTGAGAGTACGTGTAAGTGCGTGTAAGTGCGTGTAAGTGCGTGTAAATGCGTGTAAGTGCGTGTAAGTGCGTGTAAGTATGTGTAAGTGCGTCTAAGTGTGTGGAAGTATATAGAAGTACATGTAAGTGCGTGGAAGTGCATGTAAGTGCGTGTGAGTGTGTGTAAGTACGTGTAACTGCGTGTAATTTCATGTAAGTGTGTGTAAGTGTGTGTAAGTGTGTTTAAGTTTGTGTAAGTAGGTGTATGTGCGTGTAAGTGTATGTAAGTATGTGTAGGTATGTGTAAGTGCTTGTAAGTTCCTTTAAGTGTGTCTAAGTGCATGTAAGTGCGTGAAAGTGCGTGTAAGTGCGTATAAGTGCGTGTAAGCATCTGTAAATGTGTGTAAGTGTGTATAATTGCGTGTAAGTGCGTGTAGGTGTGTGTAGGTGCGTGTAGGTACGTGAACATTTGTGTAAGTGCGTGTAAGTGCATATACGTGCACGTAAGTACGTGTAAGTGTGTAAGTACGTGTAAGTACGTGTAAGTATGTGCATGTACGTGTAAGTGCATGTAAGTGCGTGTAAGTGCGTGGAAATGCGTGTAAGCACGTGTAAGTGCGTGTAAGTTTGTGTAAGTGCTTGCAAGTTTGTGTAAGTGCGTGTTAGTGCATGTAAGTGCGTGTTAGTATGTGTAAGTGCGTGTAACTGCGTGTAAGTGCGTGTAAGTGCATGTATCTTTGTTAAAGTACGTGGATGTGTGTGTAAGTTTGTGTAAGTGATTGGACGTACGTGTAAGTATGTCTAAGTGCGTGTAGTTTGTGTATGTGCGTGTAAGTGCGTTTAAGTGCATGTAAGTACGTGTAAGTGCGTGTAAGTAGGTGTAAGTGCGTGTAAGTGTGTGTAAGTGCGTGTAAGTGTGTGTAAGTGCATGTAAGTGCATGTCCGTGTGTGTCTATGCGTGTCAGTGTGTGTAAGTGCGCGTAAGATTGTGTAAATGCGGGTAAGTGCGTGTAGGTACGTGTAAGTGCGTGTAAGTGCGTGTAAGTGCGTGTAAGAGCGTGAAACTGCTTTTAAGTGCATGTAAGTATGTGTAAGTGCCTATAAGTGTGTGTAAGTATATGTAAGCACGTGTAAGTGCGTGTCAGTACATGTATGTGCGTAAACGTTTGTGAAAGTACAGATAAGTGCGTGTAAGTGTGTGTAAGTGCGTGTAAGTACGTGTAATTGCGTATAAGTGCGTGCAAGTGTGTAAACGTGCGTGTATGTACATGAGAGTGCGTATGAGTGCGTGTAAGTGCATGTACGTTTGTGTAAGTGTGTGTAAGTGCGTGTAAGTGCATGCGAGTGCGTGTAAATGCGTGTAGCGTATAAGTGCGTGTAAGTATGTGAAAGTGCATGTAAGTGCGTACAAGTGCGTGTAAGTGCATGAAAGTGTGTAGAAGTACGTGTAAGTGCGTGGAGTGCATGTAAGTGCGTGTAAGTGCGTGTAAGTACGTGTAAGTGCGTGAAAGTGCCTGTAGGTGCGTGTAGGTACGTGACGGTTTGTGTAAGTACGTGTAAGTGCGTATATGTACGTGTAAGTGCTTGTAAATTTGTGTAAGTGCGTGTACGTACGTGTCAGTGCGTGCAAGTGCATGTAAGTGCGTATAAGTGCATGTAAGTTCATGTAAGTACGTATAAGTATGTGTAAGTGTGTGTTTGTATGTTTAAGTGCGTGTAAGTGCGTGTAATTATGTGTAAGTGCATGTATGTACGTGTAAGTTTGTGTTAGTGCGTTTAAGTGCGTGCAAGTATGTGTAAGTGCGTGTAAGTGTGTGTAAGTGGGTGTAAGTACGTGTCAGTGTGTGTCAGTGTGTGTAAGTGCGATTAAGTTCATGTAAGTGGGGGTAAGTGTGTGTAAGTGTGTGTAAGTACGTGTCAGTAGGAGTAAGTGCGTGTAAGTTCGTGTAAGTGTGCGTTAGTGTGTGTAGGTACGTGTAAGTTTGGTAAGTGCGTGTAAATGTGTGGGAGTGTGTCTAAGTGTGTGTAAGTATGTGTAAGTGCGTGTAAGTGTGTGTAAGTGCGTGTAAGCGCGTGTAAGTATGTGTCAGTACGTGTGTGTGCGTGTAAGTTCGTGTAAGTACGGATATGTGTGTCTAAGTGTGTGTAAGTGCATGTAAGTGTGTTTAAGTGCGTGTATGTGCACGTAAGTGCATATAAGTACGTGTACGTGCGTGTACGTTTGTGTACGTGTGTGTGTTAGTGCGTGTGAGTGCATGTAAGCACGTGTAAGTGAGTGTAGTGTGTAAGTTCGTGTAAGTGGGTGGAAGTGCGTGGAAGTGTGTGGAAGTACGTGTAAGTACGTCCTGTGCATGTAAGTGCGTGTAAGTACGTGTAAGTGCGTGTAAGTGCATGTAAGTGCGTGTAAGTTTGTGTAAGTGCATGTAAGTACGTGTAAGCTCGTGTAAGTACGTGTAAGGAAGTGTAATTACATTGAGTGCATGTAAGTGTGTGTAAGTTTGTGCAAGTGCGTATAGGTGCGTGTAAGTGCATGTAAATGCATGTAAGTTTGTTTAAGTGTGTGCAAGTATGTGTAAGTGCGTGTTAGTGCATGTAAGTACGTGTAAGTGCGTGTAACTGAGTGTATGTGTGTATAAGTGCGTGTAAGTTCGTGTAAGTGGGTGTAAGTGCGTATAAGTGCGTGTAAGTGCGTGTAAGTGCATGGAAGTGCGATTAAGTGTGTGTAAGTGTTTGTAAATGCATGTATAAACGCATGTAACTGTGTGTTAGTAGGTTTGAGTGCATGTACATGTTTGTAAGTGCGTGTAAGTGTGTGTAAGTGCGTGTAAGTGTGTATCTGTGTGTGTTAGTCATTTAAGTGCGTGTAAGTTGGTGTAAGTGCAAGTAAGTACGTGTAAGTATTTGTAAGTGTGTGTCACTGCGTGTAAGTGTGTGTAACTTTGTGTAAGTGCGGGTAAGTGTGTGTAGGTGCGTGTAAGTGCGTGCAAGTGGGTGTAAGTACATGTAAGTGCTGTTAAGTACGTGTAAGTACGCGTAAATGCCCGTAAGTGCGTGTATGTTGTTGGAAGTGCGTGTAACTGCGTATAAGTGCGTGTAAGTGCGTATACGTGCGTTTAAGTGCGTGTACGTTTGTGTACGTTTGTGCAAGTGTGTGTAAGTGCATGTTAGTGCATGTAAGTGCGTGTAAGTACGTGTAAATGTGTGTCAGTGCGTGTAAGTATGTGTAAGTTTGTATAAGTGCGGGTTAGTGCGTGTAAATGCATGTAAGTCCGTGTAAGTGCGTGTAAGTACATGTAAAGGCGTGTAAGTGTGTATAAGTGCGTGTATGTGCATGTAAGTGCGTGTTGGTGCGTGTCAATACATGTATGTGCGCGTACGTTTGTGTAAATGTGGGGTGTGTGTAAGTACGTGTACGTGCGTGTAAGTCTGTGCAAGTGCGTGTAAGCATGTATAAGTGCGTGTTAGTGTATGTAAGTGCGTGGAAGTGTGTGTAAGTGCGTACACGTGCGTACATGTGTGTGTAAGTGTGAGTATGTTAGTGTAAGTGTGTGTAAGTGCGTGTAAGTGCATGTAAGTGCGTGTAAGTGCGTGGAAGTATGGAAGTGCGTATAAGTGCGTGTAAGTGCGTGTAAGTGCGCGTAAGTTTGTGCAAGTGCGTGTAAGTGCATGTAAGTGTGTGTAAGTGCGTATAAGTACATGTGAATACGTGTCAGTGCGTGTAAGTGTGTGTAAGTTTGTGTAAGTGCGGGTAAGTGCGTGTAAGTGCGTGTAAGTGCGTGTAAGTATGTGTAAGTGTGTGTAAGTGCATGTATGTGCGTGTAAGTGCATATAAGTGCATGTAAGTGCGTGTTAGTTTATGTAAGTATGTGTAAGTACGTGTAAGTACATGTAAGTGTGTGTAAGGGCGTGTAGCGTGTTAGTGCGTGTAAGTGCTTGTATGTGCATGCAAGTGCGTGTAAATGAGTGTAAGTGCTTGTAAGTGCGTGGAAGTGTGTGGAAGTACGTGTAAGTGTGTGGAAGTGCATGTTAGTGCGTGTAAGTGCGTGTAAGTGCGTGTAAGTGTGTGTGAGTTCATGTAAGTACGTGTAAGTGGTTGTAAGTGTGTGTAAGTGTGTGTACGTACGTGTAAGTGTGTATATGTGTATAAGTGCGTGTAAGTGCATGAATGTACATGTTAGTGCGTGTAAGGGCGTGTAGGTACGTGTAGGTACGTGAAAGATTGTGTAAAGGTGTGTGGTAGTACGTGTAAGTGTGTGTAAGTGCTTGTAAGTGCGTGTAAGTGCGTGTAAGTGTGAGCAAGTGCGTATAAGTGCGTGTAAGTGCGTGGAAGTATGTGTAAGTGCGTGTAAGTGCGTGTAAGATTGTGTAAGTACGTGTAAGTATGTGTGAGTATGTATTAGTACATGTAAGTGTGTGTAAGTGCGTGTAACTGCGTGTAAGTGTGTGTAAGTGTGTGTAAGTTTGTGTAAGTGCGTGTAAGTGCGTATGAGTATGTGTAAGTGCGTGGAAGTGCATGTGAGTATATGGAAGTGCGTGTATGTGTGTGAAAGTGCATGTACCTGCGATTAAGTGCGTGTAAGTGCGTGTAAGTACGTGTATAAATGCGTGTAAGTGCGTGTAAGTAGGGGTAAGTGTGTGTAAGTGTGTGTAAGTGTGTGTAAGTGTGTGTAAGTGTGTGTAAGTGCGTATACGTATGTGTCAGTGTGTGTCAGTGCGTGTAAGTGCGTGTGAGTAAGTGTGTGCAAGTGCATGGAAGTGTGTGTCAGTGCATGTAAGTGCGTGTAACTTTGTGTAAGTGCAGGTAAGTGCGTGTAGGTGCGTGTAAGTATGTGTAAGTACGTGTAAGTGGGTGTAAGAATATGTAGGTTCTGGTAGTACATGTAAGTGTGTGTAAGTGCATGTAAGTGCGTGTAGGTTTTTATAAGTGTGTGTAAGTGCGTGTAAGTGCATATAAGTGCGTGTAAGGTCGTGTAAGTGTGTGTTGGTGCGTGTAAGTGCGTGTAAGTGTGTGTAAGTATGTGTACGTGCGTGGAAGTATGGAAGTGTGTATAAGTGTGTGTAAGTGCGTGTAAGTGCATGTAAGTTCGTGCAAGTACGTTTAAGTGCATGTAAGTTCATGTAAGTGCGTGTAAGTACGTATAAATGTGTGTCAGTGCGTGTAAGTGTGTGTACGTTCATGTATGTGCAGATAAGTGCGTGTAAGTGCGTATAAGTTCGTGTAAGTGCGTGTACGTGCGTGTAAGTGCATGTAGGTGCGTGTAAGTGTGTGTAAGTACGTGTATGTACATGTACGTACGTGTAAGTGCGTTTCAGTACGTGTATGTACGTGTAACGTTTTGCAAGTGCGGGTAAGTGTGTGTAAGTGTGTCTAAGTACGTGTAAGTGCGTGTAAGTGTGTGTATGTGCGTGTAAGTTTGTGTAAATGCGTGTAAGTACATGTAAGTGCGTGTGAGTTTGTGTAAGTGTGTGTAAGTCCATGTAAGTACGAGAACGTGCATGTAAGTGCGTGTAAGTATGTGTAAGTGTGTGTAAGTACGTGTAAGTATGTCCAAGTGTGTGTAAGTGCATGTAAGTGCGTGTAAGTGCGTGGAAGTGCGTGGAAGTGCGTGTTAGTACCTGGAAGTGCATGTAAGAGCATGTAAGTGCGTGTAAGTGCGTGTAAGTACGTGTAAGTTCGTGTAAGTGTGTGTAAGTGTGTGTATGTGTGTGTAAGTGTGTGTAAGTGCATATAAGTGCATGTAGGTATGTGTAAGTTCGTGTAAGTGCTTATAACTGTGTGTAAGTGTGTGTAAGTATGCGTAAGTGTGTGTAAGTGTGTGTAAGTGTGGGTAAGTTCATGTAGGTACGTGTAGGTGTGTGTAGGTGCGTGAAAGTTTGTATAAGTGCGTGTGAGGACGTATGAGTGTGTGTAAGTGTGTGTAAGTGTGTATAAGTGCGTTTAAGTACGTGTAAGTATGTGCAAGTGTGTGTAAGTACATGTAAGAGTGCGTAAGTACGTGCAAGCAGGTGTAAGTATATGTAAGGGCGTATAAGTTTGTATAAGTGCGTGTAAAAATGTGTAAGTGCGTGTAAGTGCATGTAAGTAAGTGTAAGTGCCTGTAACTGTGTGTAAGTGCGTGTAAGTATGTGTAAGTTCGTGTATGGACGTGTAAGTGCGTGTACGTGCATGTATGTGTGTAGAAGTGCGTATAAGTGCGTGTAAGTGTGTGTAAGTGCGTGTAAGTGCGTGCAAGAAGGTGCAAGTGCATGTAAGTGTGTGTAAGTACGTGTAAGTGCGTGTCAGTGTGTGTCAGTGCGTGTAAGTACGTGTAAGCTTGTGTAAGTGCGGGTATGTGTGTTTACGTGCATGTTTGTGCGTGTCAGTGCGTGTAAGTGCGTGTAAGTTTACATAAGTGTGAGTAAGTCGGTGTAGGTACTGCCAGGCACACTTCTGCTGCACGTTTGCGGAGAAAGCCTATCCGCAGGGAGGATTTGGACAGGTTGAGATCCGCGAACAGAACGCTGGCTCCCGCGGACGCGGTTGAGCGAAGGGTAGCGCGAAATCTAGGGGCAGGGTGTCTGCGGCGATTCCCTACAGCCAAGCGCATAAAGAGGAGGGGGAAAAAGGCGGGAGGCAGTGGTGAGAAATCCGTGGTACAAAGAGAACAAGGTCAAGCCGCGGCGAAATCCGCGATCACTGACAAGGCACAGACAAGTGAGCGGAGGGACTGCACAATAAGAGGAGAAGCACCCAATCAACATGAAGATCCAAGCATCAATCACGGAGGAACCTCTGGAGACGCATCGCGAAAGGCGGAGGTTCAAGGAAGAATACAAAGACCACGTGCACAAGCCGCGGATGAAGAAGATCATGAGTAAAGGATATGTTGTATTTGAGGATGAGACCCACGGGGCATAGTCGCACCGTGCGGAGTCCACGTAGAAGGGAAGGGAAATAGCTTGTGAGGGATGAGACAGACGGTGTGTGGACACACTACGGAGTCCCAAGTAGATAAGACACAAAGGGCACTAGCACAACGGTAGCTCAGTCTTGCATGCCTCTCTGAGCAATACTCCGCATTCATGTACTCTGCCAAGTTCATCTAAGAGATTCAACCATTCCCGGTGTTCACTATCCCACTATCCCCGTGCCTTCCATAACCCTTGGAGTCCTGTCTGCGAACTGCGCAATTGCGTGCATGAAGAGCCAAAAGTCCGACTGAAGTGAGCTGCCAGCGGTGCCTTCGCTTGCACACATCTGTGGAACGAGGGTTCCACTGAGAGGAGCTGGGAGCCACGCGGTGGCGACTCAAGTGTGGCAAGGAGAGGAATGCGGAGTGTCATTCATCGGTGAGGTTCGTGCGCAGAGATTCAGACATTCGGTCCGCAAAATTGTCAGTAGCTAGGGGTTGGGGTCTTGTGATTCCGCTGTACACCCAACTTGAGCTCAGTGGTGGTAAGAAGTGCATGATCCGCAGATAGTGCGGCATCAGGTATGCGTGGAAAAATCAAGGGTCCAGCGAAATTGGGGGTATCAGTGTCATGGTGCGTTGAGCGTGGACTGTTCCTTGCTCTTTGTTCAGCGGAACTGCACATGACCTTCAGACCATTCATTGATGTCGGCAGCAAGCTTTGTGTATCAAGCTTGCAGGAGGCGGCAGCAGCAATCATCCGTACGGTGCTTCTTTCTGCGCCACGCTACCAGCTACGAGGACGTCCAGAATTCCTCGCCTGTGCTGTCCCTCACCCTAGTCAGCTCCTCACCAGGCGCTCATCCACTAGTCCAACATCGTCAGGTGAACGAGTGGTTGGAGCAGCTGCACTGGCGTCGCATCATGGACGCTGTGGGTGACCATGTGCAAGTGGAGATAGTCTCCGACCATGGCAGCCGCGGACCCAACCAGTCCCAGCCCGTGTTGGAGGGACAGGAGGCTGCGGTTACTACACTACCGTGGTTTTCCGACCCCCAACCACCATCAGAGCAACACTCCGATGGTGGAGGACTCGAAGCCTTTCGCGGATTGGTCTAACGGCGTCGTGGCGGGCAGCAGCCGGCAGTGGCTGGCAGTATAGCGGCATACCACGCTCCCGACAGCACATCCGCAAATGTTGCTACAGAACCCCGAGGAAGCGGAGACCACCGACAACCCAACAGTGAACGACCATCAGCCAATGACGGACTTGCAGCAGACGGGACCACTGGCTCCCGCGCTTGGGATACCTCTAGACTCCAACCTGCGGCGGCAGGTGGCAGGGGCGGTTCCAGAAGGTATGAAAACAGGAACACCTGTGACGGAATTATAGCAGGAGCAGGTGACCCCACCAGCGCTCCACCCAGGAGGCGAGCTGCAAGGGATGTCGGTGTCCTCACAAACACCGGGATCCGCGCGGTTCTTGGTTAACCAGCCACCGGCAAATCAGCCTTTCGCGCTTGTGGAAACGAGGACGGTGGCACCCGTCGCACCCTCTCAACCGCCGACGCACTTGCTGCAGCACTCTCTGGGAGTCGGCCAGGCAAGATTGCCGTCGCTGTCCTACGCGTCCGGCCCAGCGTTGCAGCAGAGCCCCCCCAGCTGAGCATGGACACACCATTGATGGGAGTACCCTCACAGGCCATAGCAAGAGCGCCACGGCAGCAGCAGGTGTACCCATCCCAGGCAGTAACCAGTGCGATGCAAGCGGGAGCACTGCCGGCACCGGGACTACCGACCCAACAACCTTGGCAGCTCGTGCCGCAAGCACGGGTGTCGGTCCAACCCCCTGCGGGGATGACGCATCCAGGGACTCAGGGTGCACGCGTTACTCACCATGGAGTCCCAGCGCAAGCACCACCAGTTGGGACTCAACCATCAACCCATCAGCAGCTGACGCTTGGGGTATGGTGCAAATAAACACCATGATCCAGCCTTCAGCTACCATTCCGCCCCTATGGGCAACGCAGCACCAGCAATCCGTGGGCATGACACAGGTGGGGATGACGCTACCTACGCTCGTAGCCGGTGTACCGCCGCAGCCACCAGTGATTGCTCATCAGCAAATTTCCCACTAGCAACTGGTTAGAGTATTACCCGCGGGAGCACCGCCGCCAATGCCTCAACCGCCACCGATGATTCAGGGACAGTTGCACCTACCGCCACAGCAGATACATGGGACACAACATTCCGCGGGGGCAGGAGCAGTCTTGAATGCCAATATGGGATCAGCGGCTCAGCCCTATTCCGCGGCCGCGATTCCGGCCAGCCAGGCATATTGGGTGCCCCATGTGATGCCATCGGCGCCCGGGATCCAGACTCCGCCCCCTGGGATGGCATTCTTCTCCACACCTTACACCGCTACTGCACCAGCGCCTTCTTCTTGGTACATGCTTCCCCCATCCATGCAACCGGGCTTTCCCATGTCCGCGGGGCAGTCACAGATGCTAAATCCTCCAACAGGATACTCCACAACCCCATTTGCAATCATTCTGCCCCCACATGCTGTGACTGCGTTGACGACTAACCACAGCACCGTTCCCCAGCTACAATACATCCGTTTTGAACCCGCCAACATCCCGCGGTTGGACTCCTTCAAGGGTGCCCCAGAGGAGGATCCCTGGATCTGGCTCAAACAAATTACCTTGTATGTTAGCATCGGCCGAATGCCACCTGACCTCTGTCTCACCACTGCGGTCTTCACATCCAGGGGGCTGCCGCAGACTACTACAACGCGCGGGCGCCTTTTCCATCTTTCGAGGACTTTGGCAATGCCCTCGTCGAGCGCTTCAAGCCCCTCACCAAGGAAGAAGCACTCAGGAAGATTGAGAAGGAGGTCATGCGCAAGGATGATGATATCCGTAGATTCTTGGACCAGTTCCTGACCTGGGCCTCAGTGGCCAAGAGTCCGCAAGGGGAAGGCCTACCGTTGTGGGTCGTGCTGCAGAATCTTAGCCGCGCACTTCTTGATGAGATCAGCAGCCTCATGATTGCCGACCATTACCATTCCCTCCAAGACGCGGTGCGGGACGCCACCTCCATCTTCACCACATAGCGGTCTACCCGACAATACCAGGGCGGTGAGACCCACGTACCCTCCCCTTCACACGTTCTGCCTCCGCAAGAGCAGAAACCAAAAGCCAGTTATACATGCTAGAGCCTATAACACATTGCTCGGGATTGCCCTCGTAAGCGACAAGCAACTCCACGCCCTGACCCAATCTCCCACGACCCTATGGTCCAGCAGTGGCAGCAGTACTATAACCATACGTGGCCGGGTCAGCAACAACAGCATCAGCGGCAGCAACAGCAGCAGCAACAGCAACCGCACCCGCCCCCCACTGGACAAGACCAAGCGACCCAAGGGACAGGCCAGGGTATCTTGCCAAAACCGCCACCAAACCCCGCAGTCGGCGCCCGCAACGTAAAACTGGGATTGCCCATGACGGACGATGAGACCACGGAGGTAACACTTACGCCTGAGGAAACAAGGCTCATTACACGAGCTCGTCGGCTCAAGCTACGTGGATGGGAACTGCACAAAGCTGCACAGCTCCAGAGTGACCTGCGGCGATGGGCAGAAGCTGCTGAGGCCCGACTGCAGGAGGCCGTCACTGCCCGTTCTGTGCGACCTCCACAGAAGCGACGAACTACGGATCCCGCACCTACAAAACTTCCAGCTTCCGCCAATACCTCGTCGGTACCCCACAATACTCCCGTCCTTGCGGCAGAGTCCACACATCCGGTGGATAAACTCTTCACCACTCCCATTGCCCCCGTGAACTTCTTCGATTTCCTTTGACTTCATCCCGAAATGGCTCCGCGGCTCAGAGAAGAGTTCACCCTAGCCAATCATTGCCTCCAGACCGTCGGCATCTCCCTCACCTGTACCACTCCGCCACACTGCACTCAGAACACCCGACGAGTCGTGGCGGAGGTTCTACCGGGGTTGACCACGGAGGAGATGGATTGGGGCTGAGCACCACAGCCTCTAGAACCACCTCGCCGCAATGACCGCCATTACAAAGTTGCTTGTTGCGTGATTTGGATCTGCGGCCGCAAGTTCCTCGCTATCATTGACATAGGGGCCAACCACACTATTGTGGCACTCCGCGTCCTGTGCCTCGTTGGATGGATAGACCGCATCCTTCCAACGCACCGCCTGTTCAGCAATTCTGCGGCGGGGATGGATTATAGGGGCGGAGAAGTCCGGGGCCTGTCCGTGCAGGTGGGTTCTCTTCACGAACCAATGGATGTCCAAGTCACACAGGCCTGGACTTACGATGTCCTCCTTGGCATGGATTATCTCCTTCCATGGCGAGGCAACCTCCTGTTCTCCCTCGGGGTCATGCAACTCACCTCCGCCACCGGTACGAGGGAATACGCCCTCATCACTGTGGGAGATTGAGTCACGGTACCGGTAACCGGTGCCTCACCCTTTTTCCTATCAGATGCGGCGCATGAAGATGCACACCTGCGTTCCCCCCACAGTCAAGCCCCCGCGGATGTCGCCCTTGATGCGGAAGAGGTTCTTGTTACAAAGTGGCATCAACTCTCTGCGGACCATGCAGAACCAGTGGTGCATGCCAGCCTTTTGGGGCTGTGGTAGCAAAGTTAGCAGGCATTTAGCCAAGGCCTCCCCCTGGATGACGACGATGACTTCTACCCCATCCGCGACCAACGGCCATCCCTACCCCCACGATGGGACCACATTCTTCATCCTTGCCCCTCACCGGCCCAGAAGCAGGATCTCGGACCTGCTCGACTCCTTTGCCGACATCTTTGCCGGCGCGGCTACAGACTTGGGAGCAGTCAACACCTTCCATGTGATCAATACCGGCGCGGCTACCGCGGTCAAACAGAAAGTTTGCCGGATCCTCCCTGACCAAGAACAGATCATCAACGAAGGCCTCGCAGAATTGAAGGCGCAGGGCGTAAAAGTCCCCATTGTCAGCCCCTGGCATGCCAATCTGGTCATTGTCGGCAAACCGGACGGATCCAAATGCTTCTGTGTGGACTTCCGCAACCTCAACCGCATCACGGAAGGAGACGCATATCCCATGCCGCTGATTGTTGATATCCAGGAGCGCCAGCAGGGGCACGGATGGTTCGCAAAACTCGATGTCAAGGCAGCCTTCCATGTCGTCCCCATGCACCCGGATTCCATTGTCAAGACGGCTTTCATCACTCCCGAGGGACTCTCGAGAGGCATACGCCTTAACCCATATGCCCTTCGGTCTCTGCAATGCTAGCGCCACATTCCACCGCGTCGTGGATTCCACTCTCCGCGGCATCCCCAATGTGAGTTGCTACATTGACGACATCATGGTTGCGGCTCACAGTTTTGCGGACCTCTTCTCTTCCCTCTCCGCTGTCTTCTCGGCTCTTCGTGCTGCTAACCTCAAGCTCAAGGCCGCCAAGTTGCTGCTAAGGTCAAGTTCCATCAATATCGCAAAAATGGAATTTTTGGGGCTCGTCATGAGTGCCGATGGCATCAAAACCGGTCCCGCAAAGATCGCGGCCGTACAGGAGTGGCGCCAACCAACTACTGCGGGACATGTCAAAATCTTTCTCGGCTTTGTCTCTTTCTACCGCAAGTTTGTCCACGACCACGCCCGCATCATCCGCCCACTGCAGGAACTGACTCATCAGGACATCCCGTTTGAATGGATGCCCGAGTGTGCCGATGCCTGGGCGGAAATCAAGCATCGCCTAGTCACCGCGCCCATGCTTGAATTTCCTGATTTCAACCTTCCCTTCTCCATCACTACTGACTGGTCCCAGGACAGCCTTGGCGCCATACTATTGCAGTCAATCTAGAAACCAGTCCAACGAGTGATTGCATACGCCAGTTGCGCCCTCACTGACGGTGAGCGGAACTACCCACCAGTGAAGGGCGAGTGCTTGGCTGTGTTATGGGCACTCCAACACTTCTGCGACTACATCCAGAACGGCAAGCCTTTTACTGTCCTGACCAATCACCAAGCGCTGGAATGGCTCCTCACAACACAGAACCATGAGGGCATCTTGGCCAAATAAGCCCTCCTTCTGCAGGACTGTAACTTCAAAATCAGGTACCAGCCCGCGTTCGCCACCCAAAACGTGGATGCTCTCAGCCGCCTCCCTTGTGAGGACTGGCCTGACTCCGCGGACCCGTGCGATAGCCTCCTGGACCCCCCTACAGCTGCTCCTCTCCCAGCTAAAACTGAACCTCAATGGGGGGACGTGATACCCCCAAATTTTCCGCATTGTTGTTCCTTTCCGCGGATGATCCGGCTCCGCGCCGATCCGCGGAACACGCACTCTACCGCTACTGCTTCTACTTGTACTCAAAGGGACAGCAACCGTTTTCCGCGGACCACAACCTTGGAGTGCCGGTGCAGATGCCTCACCGGTGAGTAACGCTCCGCGGTCCACTCCTTGCCACACGGGAGTCCACCACCTCGTGGCGTCCGACTCCTCTCCGCGGAAGCCTCGTTCCGCGGACGTGTGCAAGCAAGGGACTGCCTGCAGCTTCCTCCACTCGGACTCTTCGCTCTTCACGCGCTTAACTCCTAGATCCGCGGACCACGCTCCGCGGGCGATTGAGGGTTTGAGGGCAAAGGGCGGGACACAGGAAATGAGAACAGGCCAAGGACTTTGATAAAGCTGGTTGCGGAGTACACAGAATGCTCTCAAATGCAAGCAAGTCTGAGTTGCACTTGTGCTACTGCCAGTCAGGCCTTTTTCTACTTGGGACTTCGCGCAGTGTAACTACACACTGTGGGTCTCATCCCTCACACTGTCCTACTTCCTCTATTTGGACTCCTCGCAGTGTGGCTACGCACCGCGGGTCTTGTCCTCACACACATACTATCTTCTACTGGTCATTTTCTCCATCTACGGCTCGTGCACGCGGTTCTTCGTGTTCTTCCTTGAATCTTCCACCTCCGCGATGTGCTCTCCCATCTCCCCTCCTGGATTGTCGCTGTCAGTCTTGTGTTCTGATTGGTCGTGCTCCTGCCACCGTTCTCCTGTCGCTTGGTTTGGTCGGCGGATGTCTTGCACGTCTGATGTTCCAGCTTCCTTCTCCTCCTTCCATTACTCGGCTTCTGTTCCCTTTCCACCGCGATCTTTCCCGCCGGGCCATCCTTCTTGCTACTGCCACCGGACTCCACGCCACCCCATGCTCTACCGCAACCTTGGTGCGGGAGCTAGCTTTCCACGCGTGTCTTTTCGTGCTTGTTGCTCTTGGCAGGGTCTGGTCCGCGGATCTACCGATCCGCGGAGCTGGCCTTCCGCGGATACATCATTTTTCCCGCGGAGCTGCGGTGGATATTTGCCTGACACTGATGCCCCCAACCCCCCTTTTTCTCAAGACTCTGTCCCAGAGTCTCGCCCGCGCAACAGGCGCGTGAACTCCCCTTGCGGTCCTGGCCGCTGCCGGTGTCGGCAGGGACGGCAGTATGTTTCCACCTCCCCGCCCTCTCGTTGGTACTTCGCAGAACAGTCCTGATGTACGTACAGCTGGCATCCCTCACATCGAGCTCTTGCGGTGATGTCTCCCGCTCGCAATCTCCTTTTGCAGGTTGAGCAGTGTGGGATCGACTCATATGTCCTGCACCTGGTGCAGCGGTACACCATGTGTCCCTCCTCACTCCTTCCAACCCCTACGGCGCACTACGCATGGGCCCATCCTCCGCGGTGTTCACAGTGACATGCCATCCCCGTGACAATCCCTCCACATCCATCTCCGCAGCATCGCAATCCGGAGTTCTTCGTTCCCCAGTCCTCCTTTCGGGATTGAGCGAGGCATCGGTGACAGATCCACACCCCTTACTTACCTCTCTTTCCACATCTCAGGTGACACATCCTGAGGCACATGCCACACCCTTTCCCGAACTCCGCCATCCCTTCCTGACAAGCAGCGCATGCAGGCTCTTGGGTTTCCGCGGTGAAGCTGAGGTAGCAGTCTGTCTCCAGGAGCTCGATGCCCACGCATTGGTGACATTGGCCCTTCCAAGCGGAGTTGCCCGTCACTAGGCATCCGCGGTGGGCAGACCTCATGCAGGCAACGCACTTTTCCTCATCCTCCACCGTCTTTAGACAAGTGGGACATGCCGCGGATTGATCCCTTCCCCCTTCTGCTTCCTCTTCTTCTGACTCTTCCTCTTCCCCGTCCTCGTTCACTCGGGGTGCCTTGCGGATTCCTCGCCGCCTTTCAGTCTCCTCCCTGCACCTTCTGCACACCGCGGCCCCACTTCGCCCTCCGCGCTTGTCACGAGGCGGCACCAGGCAACCAGTACTGATCTGACGGTGGCATCCACCACAATCCTGCACTTCCACTCCCCACCATTGACCGCACTGAGCACACCTCCTCTCTTCCATTTCCTTCTGCCTCCTTTCTTCTGCCGCTACACGTCCCTCCGCCTGCCACTGTCTCATCGTAGCCCCAGATACTGTGCGCGGACCTTTCCGTCGCTCACTGGGCCCCTCCTCCTCTTCCTCCTCCTCCTCTTCCTCTGGGTCCCACCTTCCGCGGGGTGGTGCTCCCCCGGCGCCGGGTCCCGCTCCTTCTTCCTCCTGTCGCTTTTTCACAGCTTCCTCCTCAGTCGCCTCTCTCAAGCATCGCAAGCAGGTGCGGTTTATTCCGATGCAAGTCTTAGAGGCCCCACCGGCATGTTGATGCGCGGGCTTCCCGCATACCCGGCACACCACTTTTAGTCGTGGCTCAGCGGGGAGATTTTCCCCGCACCACACACATGGGCCAGTGTAGGTAGCCAGGGTCTTGGGGCTCATTGGTACCCCGGTCCGCGGTGGCGTTTCCCGGGATGGTTGCTGGGTTTCTTCTGCCGGGGTCTGACGTTCGGGCACGCCTGCAGGTTCCCTCTTCGTCTGCTCCCGCTGTCCCTTCTGTTCCGGCTGCTGCTCCCGCCTCGGCTGCTCTTGTCGTGGTTCCCTCCTCACCTCCTCCGCGGCCAATTTGCGGACATCAGATTCCTCCTCCTCCACCTCCTCAGGTTCCTGACTCCACTCCTGCTCCTGTTGTGATACTCGTTCTTCACAAATGTCCAGTACCTCCTCCGCTCTCCACCCCCGCGAGCCCTTCCGCTGTCCCAGGGGCGGTAGACGACTTCCTGTCCCTGGGATGTGCGTTTGCCATGCCGGCGGCAGCAACACGAACTTCGTGGTCGGATAGCTGCAGCCGCTGAATCCTTCCGGTCCCTCCAACCATACCTGCCCTGCTTCAACGCTGGCCACGCGGTACACCTCCCGTGGCTCTCCCGCTTCTCGTCCCGCATTGGGGAAGGGGCGGAGATACACCAAGTGGCCCTCTTCGATGGGCCCATGGTTCAACCGTCGGTTGGCCGCGTCACATCCGCGCCAGGCAGCAACAGAACCCCTCAGCCTTGCTTCCGCTTGCATTGCCCCTGTTCTCTCACAGTGCTCTTGAAACAATTCCACGACTTCCCTGTCTTCCTCCTCCACCGAACGCTTCCCTTGTTCCTCCGGGGCAAGTGGCAGCCTCAACGGTTTCTGAGGCAACCCCATTGTCGCTCGCGGTGGTTGGCTGAAAAGCAGCATGTGAGGTGAGAAGGAGGTTGCGCGACTAGGTGTTATGTTGATGAAGTACGCCGTCTTCTTCAGCTTCTCCGCCCAGCTGCTACCCTCCGCGGTGGCCACTGCTCGCTCCAATATCTCATGCACCCGCTCCACTTGTCCCTGGGACTCTGGTTTGTACCGCCCGGAGTGCACGTGGCGGACCCCCCATTCCTCCAGCTCCTCTCTGAAGGCCCCCATGAATTCGGTGCCGTTGTCGCTGTGTACCACGCTGCATCCACCAAAACGGTAGAAGATTTCTTTGCGGATGAATTTTGCTACGGTGGCAGAGCTCTTGTTGGGCACGGCACGGACCCAGAGGTACTTCGTGAAGTGGTCTACCGCTGCAATCCAATATCGGTTCCCTTGGTCGCGGTGCGCGCGAGGGCCGTGGAAGTCGATGATGATTTTCTCCAGCGGTTCACCGATGGGGGAGGGTTGAAACAGCGGCTGGTCTCGTGGTGTAGTCTTCCGCGCGCGCTCACAGGGAGCGCAGTGCTGCACCACCTCTTTAATGAGGGCCACCAGGTTAGGCACATGGACAATAGGTCTTAGTCGGTCCTTTAGTGCATGTTTGCCGTTGTGATGATGACGGTGGTAGGCCTCCACCACCGCCTTCTGAAGTGTGGGCGGAGGTACCCACAGGACCCGCGGAGTCACTCTCCAGAGGCGGCCCTCTTCCCATGCGTAGTGCTCACACAGACGGGCCAGGTCATCCTTCTTCCTTCGATCAAATTCCACACCCAGCCGTGTCTCCAGATCCGCGTACACCTTTTGCGCCTCCGCCTTCTGCTGCTCCTTGCTGCTTGCGCGGAGGAGGATATGGGCGGTCTGCCAAATTTGCCAGTCTTGCGTCTCCATTGGTCCCTTTCTTCCCGCTTTCTCTGCCCCTGCTTCCCCCGGCTTTTCCTTTGTCTCAGGCACTCGTGCTGGCAATCCGCAGGCTCGCCTCGCCTCCTGCTCCGCCTTCATGAACTCGAACTTCCTGCGGTTATCTTCATCATAGACCGGCGGCTCCCTGTCCCACGAGTCAGGTGCAGGGAACAGCCGCAAGATCCCCACCGCCCGCAGCTCTCCTTCATCCCACTGGACGCGTAGTCTAGTCTCAGTGGGTCCTCCCAGCCGTCTGCCGCGTCCGCCAGTGCGGTGCAACTCAATCACCTCCTCCTTTTTCTTCGGAGCCGCCCCTGGAGCTCGCAACAGTCCTTGGCTCCGTGTGAGGGGCTGCTCCTCCTCCGACTCTCCCGGTGATTCACTGATCTCAGAAACCACCATCACTGTTGCTTCCTTTTGCCCACATCCCTGTTATTCTGCCCCTTTGCGGACATCCGTCCCAGCTGCCTCTCCCAGAGCAGCGCGCAGCGGGAGCGGCACCATTTCTGCGGGTATGTTGACCTTGCGGAAGACTGCCATCAGGAGCTCTGCCGCCTGCGCGGCCTCTCGCTGAGCTTGCGCCAGTTGTTCGGGGGTGACGCTGGAGCCCCCGTGCGTTCGAGGCTGTTTCCTTGGTTCCGCGGCCGCTATTTCTCCTGCCTTCCTTTTTCCCTTTGAGGCGGGAGTGGTTTCCCCCGGGGGAGTCTGCTCCAGCTCCTTGCTCCGGCTGTCGTCAGTTGCGGTTGCTGCCTCTCTGGTCTGGCTGGCTGTTTCCGCAGCTCTCTTCACCACCGCCGCCACTCGGGTCTTGAGTTATGCCTTCCGCCGGAGGATGCTCGCGGACATCTCTGGGGGGTGGTGCCTAGTCTTGTACTTTTTGCCGTCGGATCTGCCCCTTCCACGGCTGCATGCTTCCTTGCTGTTGTCGCGCCTCTTACTGTCCGTGCCGCGACACTGGCTACTTCTGCCTTGGCTGCTTCTAAGGCTGTTCGTGTATCTTCCATTATCTGTGCTTCCATGGCCTTTGTTTCCGCCACCGCTGCTGCTGTTACCTCTGTTGCTCTGCCTCCATTGCTGCTGTTACCTCCGCTTGCGCGGCTGCTACCGCCGCCTCTGCATCCATCACGATTTCCTTCATGAGCTGCTCTGCAGCCTCCTGTTCTGCCTTGGCCGCCGCCTCAAGCTCCTGGGTCGCTTGAATTTCAACCTCCGCAGCCTCCGCGGCAGCTTGCTCCGTCTCAGCTGCTTCTTATTCCCATACCTTCCGCAGGCGTTCCTGCTTGTTCTTTAGTTGAGGGGTGATTTGGGCGTATTCACGCGCCTCTTCCACTTCCGCATCTTTCCTGCTCTTCTCCTCCCGGCAGACTTCAGCCGCCTCCTTGGCCCAATGTCGCACTTCCTCTTCCCTGAGTGGCAGTTTCTGCTCCCGTACCGTGGTCCAAAGTCCACCCGCAACTGCCGCTGCCACTCTGGTGCGTGGTATGTTTTGCAGCGTCAGCGTCCAGCACCTTTCCATGGCCAGCATCCATTGCCCCTCCGGCACCTGAGTTCCAGCCATCCGCGACTGCTCCGTTTGTGGTTACTGAACGCTCCACTTGGCGTATGTTAGGTTGAGCAAGTATCCCCACCTCCACTCATCAGCTGCGCATCTTTGTCGCGGAGCTTCCGCCGACCTTGGTGTCTGGTCGTTCAGCTGATAGAGGATGAGGGCTCTGGCCCTTTCCTGGAGCAGATGCACGTAGCGTCCTTCTGGGCTGCTACGCTGGTCCCTCCGCACCCTGAGCCACCACACAGGAGCAGCCTCCAGTGACGGATCTGGTCGTTCAGTGTCGAGGAATTGCGTGACTCCTGTCATGTCGCTTGCCAGCTTTGGGTTAATACTCAGGATGTCTCTTAGGGCCAAGACGAGGCGTTCCGCGCCTGTCGTCTCTAGCAGTTGTACCTGCCTCTCGTGTAGCCCGAGGGCTATTGCTCCTGTTGCCGCTCCCCTCAGTACCACCTGCCACATCTTGCCGAACAGAGAATCCGCAAACTCCTCGCGGATCACCCCCGACACTTCCGCTAGCAGTTGAAGCATGACACTGCTTACGACTTCGAGCAGCAAGGCAGCCTTGGGCTGCTCTCCGCTATCCCCCAAACTTTCTTCAAGGTACGATCCTGCTCCCTCCATCACTGTTCCTGCCCCCAACAAAGGATACACGGGTTGCCGGTTCGGGCTTCCGTGCGAGGTTGGTGGCGAGTGAGAGAGTGCCGTCACCGCCGCGGAGGGAGCTGGGGCTGTTTGTGCCTGGGCTCCTTCTTGCGGGCTGGGTGTCGGCATAGAAGCTGCTTTCGCGGTTGCTTGCATCGTTCCTTCCACGGGTTCCATGCGCCTGAAGGTCCGCGTTGGAGGTGTGCTTGTGGCCGGGCTCTGTTGTGATGAACCTGTCGATCTCGCCGCTGGTGGCGTGGCTTGTGTTGGTGTCCCTTCCGCGGGGCTTGGCCGCGGTGGAATGCCCGCTGCTGGTGTCGGGGTTCGTGTCGGGGTTACGCCTGCAGCAGGGCTGGGTTGCGGTGAGGCCGCAGCTACTGCTGGCGTGGCTGTCACTGGTGTTGTCCGGGACCTCTTTGCCGCCATCTGTGACGCTAGAGTTCTTGTCTGTGGTGTTCTTGTTGTGGGACCCGACCGCGGTGGGGCCGCCACCCTTGCTGGTGGTGTCGGTGCCCGTGTCTGCTAGTTTCCCGTGTCCGTGTTGAGAGCAGGGCGCCGCAGCTGCCGCCAAGAGGGCTCACCCCCCTCGCGACGAAAGCGCGGACCCCGAGCCGTGCTGACGAGCCATGGTACTGGTTCTGTTGGTGAGTGCCAAGCTTTGCGTAATACGTCGTGTATGTCGTGTGCCCGTGAGAGTCGGAGCCAGGGTTGGTAGTGTCGAGCTGGAGAGTGGTCGGGGCAAAGTGAAGAGTGGACTGAATGATCGAATACCGGAACTCGAAATGAGATTGAGGATGCCGGAGCCTAGCAATATATCTGCTTTGCGCGGTGCGAGCCAATCCGCCGCCAGCAGGATGTCGTACGTGCGAACATCGCAGACTTGGACGGTATGCGTTGCATGCACATTGGCCACCTGCATAGGGAAGCCCGCGACTTGTCCGAGCGGCGCGTCGATTTCTCCAGTGGAGATAGAGAAGCGAAGCCGAGTAGGTCGGATGAGATGCTGCATGTGGAGTGAGCGGATCATTCGGAGCGCAATCGTGGTGTGCGTGGCGCCGGTGTCCACGATGGCCACGAACTTGCGTCCCTGTATCCACACGTAACACCATGCCATGTGGACCTCAGATGGTGCGGATGGTCCAGGAATGAGCGCCGCTGGGGACCAGGAACGAGGGGAGCGTGCGGCGGCATCATGCACACAAGCATGGGTGAGGAGGATGCATCTGGACAGCAGGCGGGTACCGATAATGTTTCCGCTCGTGCATGAGAGGCGGATACCGAGAGAAGAAAGGGATGGATTGTGAGTGGTGAAGAGGGCTCGGAGACTCTCCGCGGACTCAGGGGAATGAAGGAGGAAGTCGACTAAGGAGAGGGAATGGCGGTTCTCGAGGAGTGGGGTTGTGGTAATGGGAGGAGTTGGTGGGTTGCGGGAGGTTTCAATCCGTGATGCAGTGGTGGTAAGTTGCGCTGTTCGGGATGGTGCATGGCGTTGGGGAAGATGGGGGGTGATCTCCTTAAGTGTCCATCTGCGGATCGCGGGGTTGTAGCGTCTGGCAAGCTGGAGCCCTGACTTGGAAATGGAGGGCAGGGTCTGCGCGAGTGTTTCTGCCGCGGTGGGGTCGAGTTCATTCAGGAGTTGCAAGGCGACCTCCTATTCATCCTCGTCAAATTCCCGCGCAACTCCCTCCCATTGTGCTTCAGCGTTTGTTGGCAATGCCAGGATATCCGGGGAGTGTTCCGCGGTAGCTGATGGCAGCGGGATAGGTTCTGGCCAGTCGAGGCGCGCGAGTCGGCTAAGAGCGTCCGCGTTGCGGTTAGCATTTGCAGGCTGGTACTTGATTTTCATATTGTATCCTTGCAGGAGGAGTGCCCACTTGGCAAGGATGCCTTCATGATTCTGGGTGGTGAGTAGCCATTGGAGAGCCTGATGGTCCGTCAGGACCGTGAACGGTTTGCCATTTTTTATGTAGTCGCGGAAGTGTTGGAGGGCCCACAGGACAGCCAAGCACTCGCCCTTCACCGGCGGGTACCTTCGTTCCCCCTCAGTGAGGGCGCGGCTGGCATACGCAATCACCTTTTGGGTCGGTTCCTGCACTGTCTGGGAAAGGATAGCGCCCAACCCATCCCTTGACCAGTCAGTAGTGATGGAGAATGGTAGGTTGAAGTCAGGGAACTCGAGCATAGGTACCGTGACCAGTCGATGTTTGATCTCCTTCCAGGCATCCGTGCATTCTGGGGTCCAGTCAAAGGGCACGTCCTGGTGCGTCAGTTGCTGGAGTGGCTTGATGATGCGTGCGTGATCGCGGACAAGCTTTTGGTAGAAAGAGATGAAGCCCAGGAAGATCTTGACTTGTCTCGCGGATGTGGGCTGACGCCATTCTTGCACTGCTGCAATTTTCTCAGGGTCAGTTTTGATGCCATCTGCGCTCATCACGAAACCAAGGAACTCGATTTCCGCGGCTCCAATGGAGCACTTGGCTGCTTTGAGCTTAAGGTTGGCTTTGCGGAGAGCAGCAAAAACGGTGGCCAAGGATGAGAACAGCTCTTCGAAGCTGTGGGCCGCAACCATGATGTCGTCGATGTAGCAACTGACGTTGGGGATGCCGCGGAGGGTGGAGTCCATGACTCGTTGGAACGTCGCGCTTGCATTGCGGAGTCCAAAGGGCATGCGTGTAAACGCGTACAGCCCCTCTGGCGTCACAAATGCTGTCTTGGCGATGGAATCCGGGTGTATGGGGACAGCATGGAAGGCAGCCTTGACGTCCAGTTTCGCAAACCATCCGCGACCCTATTGCCGCTCTTGTATGTCAACGATGAGGGGCATGGGGTATGCATCTTCTTTGGTCACTCGGTTGAGGTCGCGGAAGTCGACGCAAAATCGCTTGGATCCATTCGGCTTCCGTACAATGACCAAGTTGGCCCGCCAGGGGCTGACGATGGGGACGATCACCCCTTGCGCTTTGAGTTCCGCGAGCCCTTCTGTAATGATTTTCTCTTGATCAAGGAGGATGCGTCGCACCTTCTATTTTGTGGGTGCGGAGTCCCCCGTGGAGATGACGTGAAACGCTTCCACGGCTCCTAAGTCAACTGCGGATCCAGCAAGGATGTCCGCAAACGAGTCCAGTAAGTTGGAGAAGTCTTGCCGCTTCGTGAGTGAGAGTCGTGAGTGGAGTATGTGGTCCCATTTTGGTGGTGGTGTCGGTATTGTTTCGCGGAGGGGATAAACTTCCTCTTCTTCCTCTAGTGGGAGGCTAGTTCCAAAGACTCGTTGTCCCCGATTCCATAATCCCAAGAGGTTGGTCTGTACGCCGGGCTCCGTGGACTCCTCCGCGCGGTCCTGCCAGTCGCTGGTTGAGACATGCTCCACGACAGGTGCCTCCGCTGGAAGGGAGTGGGCCTTGCCTGAATGAGTTTGGGAGTCTTCGATCGTGGCATCCAATAGGGAGAAGGATCCACCGCTGGTCACGGGAAGTGCCACTCTGTCACCAATGGTGATAGGGCAGTACGTTTCTTCTCCAGACGCGGAGCTCAGCTGCATGATTCCCAGGGAAAAGAGGAGATTGGCTTGCTGTGGCACTAAGTAATCCATGCCAAGGAGTACGTCATACGTCCGCGCTTGCGTGACTTGAACGTTTACTGGTTCATGAAGGGACCCCACTTGTATGGGAAGGCCGTGGACTTCCCCGTCTCCCTGGTCCATCCCTCCTGCCGAGTTAGTGAAGATGCAGCGTGTAGGAAGCGTGCGGTCCGCCCATCCGACCACGAGGAGGACGCGGAACGCCACGGTGGTGTGGGTGGCTCCCGTGTCGATGATGGCCAGAAACTTCCTCCCGCAGATCCAGACCACACAGCAGGCGACCTCGTAGTGGCTGTCGTCCTGTCGCGGTGGTTCCAGAGGCTGTGGTGCCCATCCCCATTCCTCGTCCACGAGACCTGGAGCCAGTAATGCTTTGGGTACCGCGCGACGAGTGTTCATTGTGCCGGGAGTTGTCGTGACGCAGTTGAGTGAGATACCCACAGTTCGGAGGCGTTGGTTAGCCCTGGTGAACTCCTCCTTCAGGCGCGGCATCAGCTCAGGGTGGATGCCGAGAAACTCAAAGAAATTTACTTCTGCAACTGGAGTATTAAAGAGTCGCTGGACAGGGTCAGTGTTTTCCTCCGCGATCCTGGTAGGCGCTTGTGCAGGCAAAGGCGGTTGCTCCTCTATCGGGGTTGGTGGCTTTGCCTGGCGTTTCTTTCCTGGTGCGACGGTGCGGTGTACAATGGCCTCTTGGAGTCGCTCCTCCGTTTCCTCAGCCTTGCGTCTCAAATCCTCTTATACCCTGACTGCCTCTTGCAGGTTCCATCCGCGCAGACCCAGTTTCTGAGCTTGAGCGATTAGGGTCATTTCTTATGTAGTGGGGGGCACCTCTGTGGTCTCGTCCTCCGCCATTGGTAATCCCAATTTGACGTTGCGGGCTCCGCTTGCAGGGTTCGCGGATGCCGGTGGGTTGGGCAAAATGCCCTGACCGCCGGGGTTAACTTGGGATGGATGTTCCTGCGCCGGCCTTGCCTGCTGCTGTTGCTGCGGCCCTGGCCATGCCTGATTGTAATAGTGCTGCCACTGCTGCACCATGGGGTCTTGGGCAGGTGGTTCGGGGCACGGTGCCGTCTGCCGCTTCCGCGGGCAGTCTCGGGCAATGTGCTCCAAACTTTGACACGTGTAGCAAGCTTTTGGCTTTTGCTGCTGTGGAGGATGCGTGTGTGAGGATGCAGTGGTATCGCTGCCTTGGTATTGTCGGGTGGACCGCTGCCAGGTGAAGATGGCTGTGGCGTCTTGGACCGCCTCTTGGAGGGACAGGTAGCGGTCAGCAATCATCAGACTGCTGATCTCATCTGGGAGTGCGCGGATGAGATTCTGTAGCAGGACTCATAGCGGCAGTCCTTCCCCTTGCGGGCTTTTAGCCACAGAGGCCCAGGTGAGAAACTGATCCAGAAATCATCGGATGTCCTCATCCTTGCGCATCACCTCTTTCTCAGTTTTCCGCAACGCTTCTTCTTTCGTCATTTGTTTGAAGCGCTCGATGAGGGCGTTGCCGAAGTCCTCAAACAACGGGTGGGAGCTCGCGCATTGTACCAATCCGCCGTCGCCCCTTGGAGGTGGAGCTCTGCAGTGGCGAGACATAGGTCGGGCGGAATCCGGCCAATACTGGCATAGAGAGTGATCTGTTTAAGCCAGACCCAGGGGTCTTCCTCCGGGGCACCCTTGAAGGAGTCTAATCATGGAATGTTGGCGGGCTCGGAGCGGATGTATTGTAACTGTGGTACGCTGCTGCGATTAGCCGCCAATGCAGTTGCCGCATGCGATACCGGAAGGCTTGTAGATGGAGTTGCGGAGTATCCAGTCGTAGGGACCGGCATCTGTGGTTGTGCCGCGGTCGCGGGAAGACTGACTTGCATGGGAGGGGGAACCATGTACCAGGAAGAGGGAGTGGTTGTGGAGGCAGTGTAGGGTGTTGAGAAGAATGCTGTCCCAAGCGGCGGGACCGGAGTCCCCTGCACTTGTACTGCCGTTGTTTGCGGTACCCAATACATCTGAGCCGGTGGGGTTGCAGCTGAGGCGTGGGGGTGAATTGCTGGTCCCGCGCTGGTAGTCAGGTGCGGGTTCCCCGGTAGCTGCTGTGGGGGCAGGTACACGTTGCTTTGTGCGGCCTGTGTTGGCAATGAGGTCTGGTGGGTCCCTCCAACTGGCGTTGCTCCAACTGGCCGCTGGTGGGGGAGCTGGTGATGGGTGAGCATGGGCATCGGCGGTATCATGTTGGGCACAAGCGTGTGTGGCACCATTCCAACCGTCACTGGGCCCATCTGCTGTTGCGCCTGGTGTGTCCACAGTGCTTGTGTGACCGCAGGAGACTGTGTTATATTTGCTGGCTATGCTCCGCTTCCAACCATCTGCTGCTGATGGCTCGTTAGCAGGGTCCCGGTTGGGAGAGGCGGAAGCGTGTTCCTTTGCTGGACCGTTCGGCCTCCGGGTTGAGGTATCTATGGTGGCGGCTGCGTGATCGCGGGCGGCCCTCTCATCGCCCCCACCTGCACCATGAGCTGCGGTGGCAGATGCGGTGGTTGTTGTAGTCCCACCGCAGGTGGAGGTGGCATGGTCGCCGCCTGTGTAGTGCTCCTCATCTGCTGCTGTGGCGGTGCATCTGGCGTTGGCAGCTGTGGGGGCGCCCCGGTTGGCAAGGTGGCCGGGTTCTGCTGTGACGCGAAGAGCTGTTGCACCGGACTTGCCTGACCATCCGTGTAATGTTGCCGCGGATGCTTCGGTGGCTGGGTCATTCCAAACTGGGGTTGCGTGGCGGCTCCTGTTCCCATGATCAGCGGGGTCTGTTTCACGGGAAAGTGGTTCACTGGTGATTGTGCGGCTTCTGGTCCCTGCGCGGACACAGACGTCCCCATCCGCTGGACTCCCGTGACCTGCTCTGATGTGGCCATCGGCTGCCGCTCCAGGGCTTGCACAGGTGGTTCCGCGGCCGGGACCCCCGCGGTTGCCCCTACCAGCTGATGCAGCGGATTCATGTCCTGAGGCCTCCAAAGGGTGGGGGCAGGGAACCGCACCTGTTGCAGCCGCGCTGAGATCTGCTGCTCATCTGGTGCTGGCACTTTGGGGATTCCTGAAGCCTGAGGGTTCAGGGGTAAGGGCTGCGGATACACAGGCGGGTCTGCGGATTGCGGCTCCGCCTCGCCAGGAATCTGCTACTGCTGTCCGCCACGACGACGATACACCAATCCGCGGAAGGCCTCGAGATTTCCACCACCGGAAGATGCCTCCAGTGAAGGTGGTGCGTCGGAGAACCACCGTGCCCCAAGTGGCATGTTCTGCTGGCTCTCCTGCCCCTCGTGATGCTGGGCTGAGCCATGACTGGCAGAGCTGTGGATGCTCTCCACCTCCGCGCATTCGCCCAGTGTATCCATAATGCGACGCCAGTGTAGCTGCTCTAACCACTCAGTCACTCGTCGGTGCTGGGCGAGCTGATCGGGGCCTGGTGAGGAGCTGACTGGCGTGCGGGACAGCACTGAGGAGTCCCTGCTTCCCGCGGAGGTCGTGGCCTGTCGTGGCAGGAAGCACCGCGCCGATGGTTGCTGTTGCCGTCATCCAACGTCCTGATGCACAAGGCTGGCTGCCGACATCAATGACTGATCTGAAGGACACGTGCAGTTTTGCTAGCAAAGAGCAAGGAACTGTCCATGCTCGCCGCACCATGACACTGATACCCCCAAGTTTTCCGCGTTGTTGTTCCTTTCCGCGGATGATCCGGCTCCGTGCCGATCCGCGGAACACGCACTCTACCGCTACTGCTTCTACTCGTACTCAAAGGGACAGCAACCGTTTTCCGCGGACCACGACCTTGGAGTGTCGGCGCAGATGCCTCACCGGTGAGTAACGCTCCGCGGTCCACTCCTTGCCACACGGGAGTCCACCACCTCGTGGCGTCCGACTCCTCTCCGCGGAAGCCTCGTTCTGCGGACGTGTGCAAGCAAGGGACTGCCTGCAGCTTCCTCCACTCGGACTCTTGGCTCTTCACGCGCTTAACTCCTAGATCCGCGGACCACGCTCCGCGGGCGATTGAGGGTTTGAGGGCAAAGGGCGGGACACACGAAATGAGAACAGGCCAAGGACTTTGATAAAGCTGGTTGCGGAGTACACAGAATGCTCTCGAATGCAAGCAAGTCTGAGTTGCACTTGTGCTACTGCCAGTCAGGCCTTTGTCTACTTGGGACTCCGCACAGTGTAACTACACACTGTGGGTCTCATCCCTCACACTGTCCTACTTCCTCTATTTGGACTCCTCGCGGTGTGGCTACGCACCGCGGGTCTTGTCCTCACACACATGCTATCTTCTACTGGTCATTTTCTCCATCTGCAGCCCGTGCACGCGGTTCTTTGTGTTCTTCCTTGAATCTTCCACCTCCGCGATGTGCTCTCCCATCTCCCCTCCTGGATTGTCGCTATCAGTCTTGTGTTCTGATTGGTCGCGCTCCTGCCACCGTTCTCCTGTCGCTTGGTTTGGTCGGCGGATGTCTTGCACGTCCGATGTTCCAGCTTCCTTCTCCTCCTTCCATTACTCGGCTTCTGTTCCCTTTCCACCGCGATCTTTCCCGCCGGGCCATCCTTCCCGCTACCGCCACCGGACTCCACGCCACCCCATGCTCTACCGCAACCTTGGTGCGGGAGCCAGCTTTCCACGCGTGTCTTTTCGTGCTTGTCGCTCTTGGCAGGGTCTGGTCCGCGGATCTACCGATCCACGGAGCTGGCCTTTCGCGGATACATCATTTTTCCCGCGGAGCTGCGGTGGATTTTCGCCTGACAGGGCGTCGCTCCAGAATTCACGGATGAGGAATCTACGGCTCTGTACCAACTCTTGTCCGAGCTGGAACCAGCCGAGTCCTTTGGCACCGCGGAGACCCTTCGAGCTCTCCATCCCACTGGGCTCCAGCTTGCCCGC
>SZWC01011030.1:11961-39765 GCA_023375785.1 Penium margaritaceum | reverse complement strand
CCCCCCCGCTCTTCACTGCCACAGTCACGTCGGACTCCCTCTGCCGCGGCGGTTGTCACTGCCCCTCCAACGCTGTCTCCCATACCCTCTGCCTCCCCTCTCCTGGATACGCATCACCCCATTTCCCTGGTCAACTTCCTCCTCCACTCGCCTACATCTGCGGGTCGTCTCCAAAACCTCTTCTCCTCCGTTAACCCCTCTCTCTCCCCCGCTGGCATCCACCTCTCCTGCACCTTCACCCGCGATACAGGTGTCCGTGTGGTGGCCCATGCCATCGTTACAGTACACTCCCGCGTGCGGGAGGATGCCTGCCGTGCGCCATGCACGTGGACTCCTTCACCGCTGGTACCCGGTACGACGGCACCTCCTGAGGTCCACGTGGCATGGTGCCACGTCTGGGTTTGTGGCCGCAAATTTGTGGCCATCGTGGATACCGGCGCCACCCATACCACCATCGCGTTGCGGATGGCACGCACCTTACGACTTGACCACCTCATCACCCCTACTTGGCTCCGCTTCTCCATATCCACCGGTGCCATCGATGCACCCATCGGCCAGATCGTGGCCCTTCCCATCCAGGTCGCCAACGTGCATGCACCGCACACTGTGTAGGTGTGCGATGTTTGCACATACGAAATGCTCCTGGCAGCCGACTAGCTCGCGCCACGCCAAGCATATATATCGCTCGGTGCTGGCATCCTCAGTCTCATTTCTATCTCCGGCATTCGATCGTTTACTCCACTTTTTACTTCGGCTCGCCCGTCCTCTGATCCCTTTTCCATGGTTCTCACACCACCCACCTTTGGCACTCAGTTCACTCGCCGTGTCACACGAAGCTCGGGGGCAAACCGCGGGACTGCCTCTGCCATAACTCGTCCCTCCTGCGCGGAGTTCGCGCATGCGAACAGGGGGGATGGTGGCATTGCAAGGTGACACATCCAGCGGCAGACCACAAACCGAGCCATAGCCGGAACGAGACACTCCGCACCACCCATGACGGCAGCCTCACCTGAGGCATCTCAGGCCCCCCGGGACCCTTTCGCGCCCCCGGCAGCAGCAGCAGTAGCAGCTTCACATGGAGCACCTCCAACCTTGGGCCATCCCGCGTCACCAGGGAAATCTCCGGCCCCCCGGGGCCCTTCCGCGCCACGTGGAACATCTCCGGCTCCTCGAGTCCCTTCCGCGTTGCCTGGGACACCTGTGGCTCCACGGGGCCCCTCTGCACCCTCAATGACAGTAGCGGCAGCCTCACCTGGAGTAACTTTAACATCGGGCCCTTCTGCACCCCCAACAACAGTAGCACCAACGGTCTCACCTGGAGCAACTCCGGTACCGGGCTCCTACGCACCACCTACAGCAGCAGCCCCTGCAGCATCACCAGGAGCACCTCCGACACTGGACCCCCCTGCATTGCCAGCACTGACCACATCCGCAGGCGCACCACCGCCGCCTGGCCCCTTTGCGCCAACAGCGCACTCTTCCTCCCCACAAGCCTCGCAAGATCATCCGGCGCACGGTACACCACATCCCGCACTCACCAACGGAACGATAATGGAAGGTGCGCGGACCTTCCTGGAAGAGAGCTCCGGAGATAGCAGAGATCAACCCAGAGCAAACCAGCTACTGGATGTGGTTAGTAGTGTCATTACGCACCTGCAGGACGAGCTCCCGGAGGCAATCCGCGCGGACATGGGGGACTCCCTCTACTGGAGGCATGGCAGGTAGCCCTGAAAGGCGCGGCCAAGACTACATTGGCACTAAATCAGCGCGGACAACAAGATCAACTGCTGGAAAGAGCAGGTGCGGAACGTCTCATCTCGGCGCTCCGCAACATCCTCTACCTCCGGCCGAGCCGTGGAATGGCAGGTGTGGCAGCATTTCTTGAAATGGAACAACCAGACTGTGTAAGTGCGTGTAAGTGCGTGTAAGTTTGCGTAAGTGCGTGTAAGTGCGTGTATGTGCGTATAAGTGCGTGGAAGTTTGCGTGCTTTTGTGTAATTCCGTGTACGTTCGTGTAAGTGTATGTAAGTGTGTGTAATTGTGTGTGAATGCGTGTAAGTGCGTATAAGTGCGTAGAAGTGCGTATAAGTGCATGTAGGTGGGTGTAAGTGCGTGTAAGTGTGTGTAAGTGCGTGTAAGTGCGTGTAAGTGAATACAAGTTCAGTTTAAGTACGTGTAAGTGCGTGTAAGTTTGTGTCAGTTCGTGTAAGTGCGTGTAAGACCGTTTAAGTGCATGTAAGTGCGTATTAGTGCGTGTTGGTACGTGTTAGTGCGTGTAAGTATGTGTAAGTACATGTAAGTACGTGTAAGTGCGTGTAACTGTGTATAAATGCATATAAGTGCATGTAAGTGTGTGTAAGTACGTGTAAGTACGGATAAGTGCGTGTAAGTGCGTGTAAGTACGTGTAAATGTGTGTAAGTGCGTGTAAGTGTGTAAAAGTGCGTGTAAGTGCGTGTTAGTACATGTAAGTGCATGTAGGTGCGTGTAATTGCGTGTAAGTGCGTGTACGTACATGTAAGTGCATGTAAGTAAGTGTAAGTGCGTGTAAGTGCATGTAGGTACGGGTAAGTGCATGTTAGTGCGTATTAAGTGCGTGTAAGTGCGTGTCAGTTTGCGTAATTGTCTGTAAGTCCGTGTACGTTCGTGTAAGTGTATGTAAGTGTGTGTAATTATGTGTGAATGCGTGTAAGTGCGTGTAAGTACGTGGAAGTCCGTGTAAGTGCATGTAGGTGGGTGTGAGTGCGTGTAAGTGCATGCAAGTGTGTGTAGTGCGTGGAAGTGCATATAAGTTCAGGTTAAGTACGTGTAAGTGCATGTAAGCTCATGTAAGTTTGTGTAAGTACGTGTAAGTGCGTTTAAGTGCATGCACGTGCCTGTTAGTGCGTGATAGTACGTGTTGGTGCGTGTAAGTGTATAAACGTACATGTAAGAACGTGTAAGTGTGTGTAAGTGTGTATAAATGCATGTAAGTGCGTGTAAGTGCGTGTAAGTGCGTGTAAGTATGGATAGGTACGTGTAAGTGCGTGTAAGTGCGTGTAAGTGTGTGTAAGTGCGTGTTAGTACATGTAAGTGTATGTAAGTGGGTGTAAGTACGTGTAAGTGCGTGTAAGTGCGTGTAAGTGCATGTAAGTGCGTGTAAGTGCGTGTAAGTGCGTGTAGGTACATGTAAGTGCGTATATGTACATGTCAGTTTGTGCAAGTGCATGTAAATGCATGTATGTGTCTGTAAGTGCGTGTAAGTACGTGTCAGTCCGTGTAAGTGCGTGCAAGTTCGTGTAAGTGCGGATAAGTGCGGGTAAGTGCATGTATGTGCGTGTAAGTGCGTGTAAGTACGTGTAAGTGCGTGTCAGTGCATGTAACTCTAAGTGCGTGCATGTACGTGTAAGTGTGTGTAAGTGCGTGTAAGTTTGTGTAAGTGCATGTGAGTGCGTGTAAGTGCGTGTAAGTACATGTAAGTGCTTTTATGTACGTGAAGGTGTGTGTAAGTGCGTGTAAGTACGTGTTAGTGCGTATAAGCACATGTAAGTCTGTGTAAGTGCGTGTAAGTGTGTGTAAGTTTGCACAAGTGCGTGTAAGTACATGTATGTCCTTCTAAGTTTGTGTAAGTGCGTGTAATTGCGTGTAGGTGCGTGTAAGTATGTGTAAGTTCAGTTTAAGTACGTTTAAGTTCGTGTAAGTTTGTGTAAGTGCATGTAAGTGTGTTTAAGTGCGTTTAAGTGTGTGTAAGTGTGTGTTAGAGCGTGTTAGTACGTGTTAGTGTGTGTAAGTGTGTGTAAGTGCTTGTAAGTGTTTGTAAGTACGTGTAAGTACCTTTAAGTGTGTGTAAGTACGTGTAAGTACGTGTAAGTACGATTAGGTGCAAGTGAGTGGTTGTAAGTACGTGTGAGTAAATGCAAGTACGTGTAAGTGCGTGTAAGTGTGTATAAGTGGGTATAAGAACTTGCAAGTGAAAGAAAGTGGGTGTAAGTAGGTGTAAGTGTGTGTAAGTGCTTGTAAGGGCGTGTAAGTGCGTGTAAGTGTGTATAAGTGCGTGTAAGGCAGTGCAAGTGCGTGTAAGTATGTACACGTTCGTGTAAGTGCGTGTAAGTGCGTGCCAATGCGTTTACGTGCGTGTACGTTTCTACAAGTGCGTGTAAGTGCGTGTATGTAGTGTAAGTATGTGTAGGTGTGTGTATGTGCGTGTAAGTGCGTGTAAGTGCGTGTGAGTGCGTGTAGGTTCGTGTAAGTTTGTGTAAGTGCGTATAAGTACGTGTATGTGCATGTAAGTGCGTGTAAGTACCTGTAAGTGCATGTAAGTGCGTGTAAGTACGTGTAAGTGTGTGTAGGAGCATGTAGGTGCGTGTAAGTGTGTGTAAGTATGTGCAAGTAGGTGAAAGTCCGTGTAAGTACGTGTAAGTCTGTGTAAGTGCATGTAAGTACGTGTAGGTTCGTGTAAGTGCGTGTAAATTTGCGTAAGTGCGTGTAAGTGCATGTAAGTGCGTGTAAGTGCGTGTAAGTGTGTGTAAGTACGTGTACGTGTGTGTAAGTGCGTGTAAGTGCATGTAAGCGTGTATAAGTTTGTGTAAGTGTGTGTAAGTATGTGTACATTTGTGTAAGTGCGTGTAAGTGCATGTAAGTGCGTGTAAGTGCGTTTAAGTGCGTGTAAGTGCGTGTACGTGCGTGTAAGTGCGTATAAGTGCATGTCAGTGCTTGTAAGTACCTGTAAGTGCGTGTCAGTGCCTGTCAGTGCGTGTAAATGTGTGTAAGTGAATATAAGTTCGTGTAAGTGTGTGTAAGTACGTGTAAGTGCGGTTTAAGTTTGTGTAGGTGCGTGGAAGTGTTTGTAAGTAAGTGTAAGTGTGTGTAAGTGCGTGTAACTGTGTCGAAGTGCGTGTATGTGCGTGTAAGATGAGTTTAAGTGCGTATAAGTTTGTGTAAGTTGGTATAATTGAGTGCAAGTGCATGTAAGTGTGTGTAAGTGCCTGTAAGTGTGTGTAAGTATCTGTAGGTGTGTGGAAGTATGTGTCCGTGCGTGCAAGTGGTTTTAAGTGCGTGTAAGTGCGTGTATGTTCAGTTTAAGTGTGTGTAAGTGCATGAAAGTTCAGTTTAAGTGCATGAAAGTTCTTGTACGTTTGTGTAAGTACGTGTAAGTGCGTTTAAGTGCGTGTAAGTGCATGTAAGTGTGTGTAAGTGAGTGTTAGTGCATGTTAGTAGGTGTAAGTGTGTGTAAGTGTGTATAAGTGTGTGTAAATGTGTGTAAGTGTGTGTAAGTACATGTTCGTGCATGTAAGTACGTGTAGGTGTGTGTAAATGCGTGTAAGTGCGTGTAAGTGCGTGTAAGTGCATGTAAGTACGTGTGTGTGTGTAAGTGCGTGTTCATTCGTGTAAGTGCGTGTAAGTGCGTGTAAGTACATGTAAGTACGTGTAAGTGCAAGTTAGTGCGTGTAAGTACGTGTAAGTACATGTAAGCACATGTAAGTGGGTGTAAGTCCGTGTACGTTTGTGAAAGTGCGTGTAAGTACATGTAAGTGTGTGTAAGTGCGTGAAGGTATGTGTAAGTGTGTGTAAGTGCGTGCAAGTTTGTTTAAGTGTGTGTAAGTGAGTGTAAGTGCGTGTAAGTGCATGTAAGTGCGAGTAAGTGCATGTAAGTGCGTGTAGATGTGTGTAAGTGTGTGTAAGTGCGTATCAATACGTGTAAGTTCATCTAAGTTCATGTAGGTGCAAGTAAGTACGTGTAGGTACATGTAAGTACGTGTAAGTGCCTGTAAGTGCGTGTAAGTACGTGTAAGTGCGTGTAAGTGTGTGTAAGTGTGTGTAAGTATTTTTTAGTGCGTGTAAGTGTGTGTAAGTGCGTATAAGTGTGTATAAGTGTGTGCAAGTGTGTGCAAGTGCGTATAATTGCATGGAAAAGCGTGTAAGTGCATGTTAGTGTGTTTAAGTGCATATAAGTGCATGTAAATGTGTGGAAGTTTGTGTAAGTTTGTGTAAGTGCATGTAAGTACGTGTAAGTATGTGTAAGTACGTATAAGTACGTATAAGTACGTGTAAGTGCAAGTAACTGCGTGTAAGTACGTGTAGATGCATTTAAGCACGTGTAAGTACCTGTAAGTGTGTGTAAGTACGTGTAAGCGTGTGTAAGTACCTGTAAGGGCGTTAAAGTGCGTGTAAGTGCGGTTTAAGTTCTTGTTAGTGTGTGGAAGTGCATGTCAGTACGTGTAAGTACGTGTAAGTGTGTGTAAGTGTGTGGAAGTACGTGTAAGTGTGTGCAAGTTCAGTTTATGTACGCGTATGTTTGTGTAAGTTTGTGTAAGTGCGTGTAAGTGAGTTTAATTGCATGTAAGTGTGTGTAAGTGCGTGTAGGTGTGTGTAAGTGTGTGTAAATGTGTGCAAGTGCATGTAAGTGCGTGTAAGTGCGTGTAAAATCAGTTTAAGTGTGTGTACATGTGTGTATGTTCAGTTTAAGTGCGTGTAAGTTCATGTAAGTTCGTGTAAGTACGTGAAAGTGCGTGTAAGTGCGTGTAAGTGCATGTTAGTACATGTTAGTGCCTGTTAGTGTGTGTATGTGTGTGTAAGTGCATGTTAACGCGTGTAAGTGTGTGTAAGTGCATGTAAGTGCGTGTTAGTACGTGTAAGTGCGTGTATGAATGTGTAAGTGCGTGTAAGTGCGTATACGTGTGTGTATGTTCAGTTTAAGTGTGTGTAAGATCATGTAAGTTCGTGTAAGTACGTGTAAGTGCGTGTAAGTGCGTGTAAGTGCGTGTTAGTACATGTTAATGCCTGTTATTGTGTGTATGTGTGTGTAAGTGCCTGTAAGTGCGTGTAAGTGTGGGTAAGTGCATGTAAGTGCGTGTTAGTGTGTGTAAGTGCATGTAAGTGCGTGTAAGTGCATGTAAGTGTGTGGAAGTGCATGTAAGTACGTGTGAGTGCGTGTAAGTGAGTGTAAGTACGGGTAAGTACGTGTAAGTGCGTGTAAGCACGTGTAAGTGCGTGTAAGTGCATGTATGTGCGTGTAAGTGCGTGTACGTTTGTGTAAGTGTGTGTAAGTGTGTAAGTGTGTGTAAGTCCGTGTAAGTGCGTGTAAGTGCATGTAAGTACGTGTAAGTAAGTATAACTGCAAGTTAGTGTGTGTAAGTACGTGTAAGTACATGTAAGCACGTGTCACTACGTGTAAGTGCAAGTAAGTATGTGTAAGTGGGTGTAAGTACTTGCAAGTGCATGTAAGTGTGTGTAAGTACGTGTAAGTGTGTGTAGGTACGTATAAATTCGTGTAAGTGTGTCTAAGTGTGTGTATGTGCGTGTAAGTGCGTGTAAGTGTGTGTACATGCGTGTAAGTGCATGTATGTGTGTGTCATTGCGTATACGTATGTGTAAGTGCGTGTCATTGCGTGTAAATGTGTGTAAATACGTATAAGTAAATGTAAGTTCGTGTAAGTGCGTGCAAGTGCGTGTAAGTGCGTGTAAGTAAATGTAAGTACATGTAGGTACGTATAAGTGCGTGTAAGTGCGTGCAAGTGCATGTAAGTGCATGTAAGTGCGTGTAACTTCAGTTTAATTACGTATAAGTGCGTGTAAATTCCGTTGAAGTACGTGTAAGTTTGTTTAAGTTGGTGTAAGTGCGTGTAAGTGTGCTTAAGTGTGTGTAAGTGCGTGTAAGTGCATGTAAGAGCATGTTAGTGCATGTTAGTACGTGTAAGTGTGTGTAAGTGCATGTTAGTGCGTGTAAATGTGCGTAAGTGCATGCAAGTGTTTCCAAGTGCATGTAAGTACATGTAAGTGTGTGTAGGTACGTGTAAGTGCGTGTAAGTGCGTGTAAGTGCGTGTAAGTGCGTGTAAGTGCGTGTAAGTGCGTGTAAGTGCGTGTAAGTGCGTGTAAGTGCGTGTAAGTGCGTGTAAGTGTGTGTCAATGCGTGTAAGTCCGTGTAAGTTTGTGCAAGTATGGGTAAGTACGTGTAGGTATGTGTAAGTGTGCATAAGTGCGCGTAAGTGCGTGTAAGTGCGTCTAAGTGCATGTAAGTACGTGTAAGTGCATGAAAGTGCGTGTAAGTGCATGTAAGTGCGTGTAAGTGCGTGTAAGTACATGTAAGTACGTGTAAGTGCGTGTAAGTTCGTGTAAGTGTGTGTAAGTGTGGGGAAGTGTGTGTATGTGCGTATAAGTACGTATAAGTGTGTGTAAGTGCGTGTAAGTTGGTGTCAGTTTGTGTAAGTGTGTGTAAGTGCGTGGTAGTGCGTGTAAGTGCATGTAAGTGCGTGTAAGTCGGTGTAGGTGCGTGTAAATGCATATAAGTGCATGTAAGTGCGTGTAAGCGCATGTCAGTGCGTGTAAGTGCGTGTAAGTGCGGGTAAGTACGTGTAAGTGCATGTAAGTGCGTGTAAGTGTGTGTAATTGCGTGTAAGTGTGTGTAAGTGCATGTAAGTTAAAAGTGCGTGTATGTACGTGTAAGTGCGTGTAAATACGTGTAAGTTTGTGTAAGTGCGTATGAGTGCCTGTAAGTGTGTGTAAGTGCATGTAAGTGGGTATAAGTACGTGTAAGTGCGTGGAAGTACGTTTAAGTGTGTATAAGTACGTGTTTCTACATGTAAGTGCGTGTAGGTGCATGTAAGTGCGTGTAAGTGTGTGTAAGTATGTGTAGGTGCGTGGAAGTATGTGTCCATGCGTGCAAGTGGGTGGAAGTGCGTGTAAGTGCGTGTAAGTTCAGTTTAAGTGGGTGTAAGTGCATGAAAGTTCAGTTTAAGTGCGTTAAAGTTCTTGTACGTTTGTTTAAGTATGTGTAAGTGTGTTTAAGTGCGTGTAAGTGCGTGTAAGTGTGTGTATGTGAGTGTTAGTGCATGTTAAAAGGTGTAAGTGTGTGTAAGTGCGTGTAAGGGTGTGTAAGTGTGTGTAAGTGTGTGTAAGTGCATGTACGTGCATGTAAGTGCGTGTAGGTGTGTGTAAGTGCGTGTAAGTGCGTGTAAGTGCGTGTAAGTGCATGTAAGTACGTGTGTGTGTGTGTGTGTGTAAGTGCGTGTAGGTGTGTGTAAGTGCGTGTAAGTGCGTGTAAGTGCGTGTAAGTGCATGTAAGTACGTGTGTGTGTGTGTGTGTGTAAGTGCGTGTTCATTCGTGTAAGTGCGTGTAAGTGCGTGTAAGTACATGTAAGTATGTGTAAGTGCAAGTTAGTGCGTGTAAGTACGTGTAAGTACATGTAAGCACGTGTAAGTGGGTGAAAGTCCATGTACGTTTGTGAAAGTGCATGTAAGTACATGTAAGTGTGTGTAAGTGCGTGAAAGTATGTGTAAGTGTGTGTAAGTGCGTGCAAGTTTGTGTAAGTGTGTGTAAGTGAGTGTAAGTGCGTGTAATTGCATGTAAGTGCGAGTAAGTGCATGTAAGTGCGTGTAGATGTGTGTAAGTGTGTGTAAGTGCGTATCAATACATGTAAGTTCGTGTAAGTTCATGTAGGTGCAAGTAAGTACGTGTAGGTACATGTAAGTGCGTGTAAGTGCCTGTAAGTGCGTGTAAGTACGTGTAAGTGCGTGTAAGTGTGTGTAAGTGTGTGTAAGTATGTTTTAGTGCGTGTAAGTGTGTGTAAGTGCGTATAAGTGTGTATAAGTGTGTGCAAGTGTGTGCAAGTGCGCGTAACTGCGTGTAAATGCGTGTAAGTGCATGTTAGTGTGTTTAAGTACGTATAAGTGCGTGTAAATGTGTGGAAGTTTGTGTAAGTTTGTGTAAGTGCATGTAAGTACGTGTAAGTATGTGTAAGTATGTATAAGTACGTATAAGTACGTGTAAGTGCATGTAAGTGGGTGTAAGTACGTGTAGATGCATTTAAGCACGTGTAAGTACCTGTAAGTGTGTGTAAGTACGTGTAAGCGTGTGTAAGTACCTGTAAGTGCGTTAAAGTGCGTGTAAGTGCGGTTTAAGTTCTTGTAAGTGTGTGGAAGTGCATGTCAGTACGTGTAAGTACGTGTAAGTGTGTGTAAGTGTGTGGAAGTACGTGTAAGTGTGTGCAAGTTCAGTTTGTGTGCGCGTATGTTCGTGTAAGTTTGTGTAAGTGTGTGTAAGTGAGTTTAATTGCATGTAAGTGTGTGTAAGTGCGTGTAGGTGCATGTAAGTGTGTGTAAGTGTGTGCAAGTGCGTGTAAGTGCGTGTAAGTGCGTGTAAAATCAGTTAAAGTGTGTGTACGTGTGTGTATGTTCAGTTTAAGTGCGTGTAAGTTCATGTAAGTTCGTGTAAGTACGTGAAAGTGCGTGTAAGTGCGTGTAAGTGCGTGTTAGTACATGTTAGTGCCTGTTAGTGTGTGTATGTGTGTGTAAGTGCATGTTAATGCGTGTAAGTGTGTGTAAGTGCATGTAAGTGCGTGTTAGTACGTGTAAGTGCGTGTAAGAATGTGTAAGTGCGTGTAAGTGCGTATACGTGTGTGTATGTCCAGCTTAAGTGTGTGTAAGATCATGTGAGTTCGTGTAAGTACGTGTAAGTGCGTGTCAGTGCGTGTAAGTGCGTGTTAGTACATGTTAGTGCCTGTTAGTGTGAGTATGTGTGTGTAAGTGCCTGTAAGTGCGTGTAAGTGTGGGTAAGTGCATGTAAGTGTGTGTTAGTGTGTGTAAGTACATGTAAGTGCGTGTAAGTGCGTGTAAGTGTGTGGAAGTGCATGTAAGTACGTGTGAGTGCGTGTAAGTGAGTGTAAGTACGGGTAAGTACGTATTAGTGTGTGTAAGTACGTGTAAGTGCGTGTAAGTGCATGTATGTGCATGTAAGTGCGTGTACGTTTGTGTAAGTGTGTGTAAGTGTGTAAGTGTGTGTAAGTCCGTATAGTGCGTGTAAGTGCATGTAAGTACGTGTAAGTAAGTGTAACTGCAAGTTAGTGTGTGTAAGTACGTGTAAGTACATGTAAGCACGTGTCACTACGTGTAAGTGCGTGTAAGTATGTGTAAGTGTGTGTAAGTACGTGTAAGTCTGTGTAGGTACGTATGAATTCTTGTAAGTGTGTCTAAGTGTGTGTATGTGTGTGTAAGTGCGTGTAAGTGTGTGTACATGCGTGTAAGTGCATGTACGTGTGTGTCAATACGTATAGGTATGTGTAAGTGCATGTCATTGCGCGTAAATGTGTGTTAATACGTATAAGTAAATGTAAGTTCGTGTAAGTGCGTGCAAGTGCGTGTAAGTGCGTGTAAGTAAATGTAAGTACATGTAGGTACGTATAAGTGTGTGTCAGTGCGTGCAAGTGCGTGTAAGTGCATGTAAGTGCGTGTAACTTCAGTTTAAGTACGTATAAGTGCGTGTATGTTCCGTTGAAGTACGTGTAAGTTCGTTTAAGTTGGTGTAAGTGCGTGTAAGTGTGTTTAAGTGTGTGTAAGTGCGTGTAAGTGCATGTAAGAGCATGTTAGTGCATGTTAGTACGTCTAAGTGTGTGTAAGTGCGTGTAAGTACGTGTAAGTGCGTGTAAGTATGTATAAGTGCATGTTAGTGTGTGTAAATGTGCGTAAGTTCATGCAAGTGTGTCCAAGTGCATGTAAGTACATGTAAGTGTGTGTAGGTACGTGTAAGTGCGTGTAAGTGCGTGTAAGTGCGTGTAAGTGCTTGTAAGTGCGTGTAAGTGCGTGTAAGTGCGTGTAAGTGCGTGTAAGTACGTGTAAGTGTGTGTCAATGCGTGTAAGTCTGTGTAAGTTTGTGTAAGTACGGGTAAGTACGTGTAGGTATGTGTAAGTGCGCATAAGTGTGCGTAAGTGCGTGTAAGTGTGTCTAAGTGCATGTAAGTGCGTGTAAGTGCATGAAAGTGCGTGTAAGTGCATGTAAGTGCGTGTAAGTGCGTGTAAGTACATGTAAGTACGTGTAAGTGTGTGTAAGTTTGTGTAAGTGTGTGTAAGTGTGGGGAAGTGTGTGTTTGTGCGTGTAAGTGTGTATAAGTGTGTGTAAGTGCGTGTAAGTTGGTGTCAGTTTGTGTAAGTGTGTGTAAATGCGTGGTAGTGCGTGTAAGTGCATGTAAGTGCGTATAAGTCCGTGTAGGTCCGTGTAAGTGCATATAAGTGCATGTAAGTGCGTGTAAGCGCATGTCAGTGCGTGTAAGTGCGTGTAAGTGCGGGTAAGTGCGTGTAAGTGCATGTAAGTGCGTGTAAGTGTGTGTCATTGCGTGTAAGTGCGTGTAAGTGCATGTAAGTTAAAAGTGCGTGTATGTACGTGTAAGTGCGTGTAAATACGTGTAAGTTTGTGTAAGTGCGTATGAGTGCCTGTAAGTGTGTGTAAGTTCATGTAAGTGGGTATAAGTACGTGTAAGTGCGTGGAAGTGCGTTTAAGTGTGTATAAGTACGTGTTACTACATGTAAGTGCGTGTAGGTACTTGTAAGTGCGTGTAAGTATGTGTACGTTGGTATAAGTGTATGTAAATACGGGTTGTTGTATGTAAGTACGGGTTATTGCGTGTAAGTACGTGTAAGTGTGTGTAAGTATGTGTAAGTGTGTGTAAGTGCGTGTAGGTGTGTGTAAGTGCGTGTAAGTGCGTATCCGTGCATGTAAGTGATAGTGCGTGCATGTACGTCTAAGTGCGTGTAAGTGCGTGTAAGTTTGTTTAAGTGCATGTGATTTTGTGTAAGTGTGTGTGAGTGCATTTACGTGCGTGTAAGTATGAATAAGTGTGTGTAAGTGCGTGTAAGTACGTGTTAGTGCGTATAAGCATGTCCAAGTACGTGTAAGTGCCTGTAACTGCGTGTAAGTTTGCGTAAGTTTGTTTCAGTACGTGTACGTTCGTCTTAGTGTGTGTAACTGCATGTAATTGCTTGTAGGTGCGTGTAAGTGCATGTAAGTTCAGTTCAAGTACGTATAAGTTGGTGTAACTGTGTGAAAGTGATTGTAAGTGTGTTTAAGTACATGTAAGAGCGTGTAAGTGAGTGTTAGTGCATGTTAGTACGTGTTAGTGCGTGTAAGTGTGTGTAAGTGCATGTAATTGGGTGTAAGTGTGTTTAAGTGTGTGTAGGTGCATGTAAGTGCTTGTAAGTGCATCAAAGTACATGTTAGTGCGTGTAAGTACCTTGAAGTGTGTGAAAGTACGTGTAAGTACGTGTAAGAACGTGTAACTGCATGTAAGTTCTTGTAAGTACGTGTAAGTGCATGTAGGTATGTGTAAGTGTGTGTAAGTGCGTGCAAGTGTGTGTAAGTGGGTTTAAGTACTTGTAAGTGCAAGAACGTGTGTGTAAGTACGTGTAATTGCGTGTAAGTGCTTGTAAGTACGTGTAAGTGCGTGTAAGTGTGTATAAGTGCGTGTAGGGATGTGTAAGTGCGTGTAAGTACGTGCACGTTTGTGTGAGTGCGTGTAAGTACGTGCCAATGCGTTTAAGTACGTGTAAGTTTCTGTAAGTGCGTGTAAGTGCGTGTCTGTGGTGTAAGTGCTTGTAAGTGTGTGTATGTGCGAGTAACTACGTGTAAGTCCGTGTAAGTGCGTGTAGGTTCGTGTTAGTTTGAGTAAGTGCGTATAAGTGCGTGTATGTGCGTGTAAGTGCGTGTAAGTGCATGAACGTGCGTGTAAGTGTGTGTAAGTGCGTGTAAGTGCGTGTAAGGGTATGTAGGAGCGTGAACGTGCTTGTAAGTGTGTGTAAGTACGTGCAAGTAGGTGGAAGTGGGTGTACGCATGTGTAAGTTTGTATAAGTGCATGTAAGTGCATGTGTGTAAGTGCGTGTAAATTCGTGTAAGTGCGTGTAAGTGCATGTAAGTGCGTGTAAGTCCGTGTAAGTATGTGTACGTGTGTGTAAGCACGTGTAAGTGCATGTGAGTGCATGTAAGCGTGTGTAAGTTTGTGTAAGTGTGTGTAAGTACGTGTACCTTTGTGTAAGTGCATGTAAGTGCATGTAAGTGCGTCTAAGTGCGTGTAAGTGCGTGTCAGTGTGTGTACATGCGTGTAAGTGCGTGTAAGTGCATGTCAGTGCGTGTAAGTACGTGTAAGTGTGTGTCAGTGCGTGTAAATGCGTGTAAGTAAGTATACGTTCGTGTAAGTGTATGTAAGTACGATAAATTGTGTATAAGTACGTGAAAGTGTGGTTTTGCATTTGTGTAAGTGCGTGTAAGTGTTTATAAGTACGTGTAAGTGTGTGTAAGTGCATGTAAGTGTGTCGAAGTGCGTGTAAGTGCAGGTAAGATCAGTTTTAGTACGTACAAGTTTGTATAAGTTGGTATAATTGCATGTACGTGCATGTAAGTGCGTGTAAGTGGAAGTAAGTGTGTGTAAGTGTGTGTAGGTGCGTGTAAGTACGTATATGTACGTGCAAGTGCTTGTAAGTGCGTGTAAGTGCCTGTAAGTTCAGTTTAAGTGCGTGTAAGTTCAGTTTAAGTGTGTGTAAGTGCGTGAAAGTTCAGCTTAAGTGCCTCTAAGTTCGTGTAGGTTCGTGTATGTGTGTGTAAGTGCGTTAAAGTGCGTGTAAGTGCGTGTACGTGCGCGTAAGTGTGTGTTAGTGCATGTTAGTAGGTGTAAGTATATGTAAGTGCGTCTAAGTGTGTGTAAGTGCGTGTATGTGTAAGTGCTTGTAAGTGCATGTAAGTGCATGTATGTGCGTGTAAGTGCGTGTAAGTGCCTGTAAGTGCGTGTAAGTGCGTATAAGTGCATGTAAGTGCGTGTGTGTGTGTTTCAGTGCGTGTACGTTTGTGTAAGTGCGTGTACGTGTGTGTAAGTGTGTGTAAGTGCATGTAAGTGCATGTAAGTGCGTAAGGCGTGCAAGTACGTGTAAGTACGTGTAAGTGCAATTTAGTACGTGTAAGTACGTGTAAGTACATGTAAGCACGTGTAAGTGGGTGTAAGTCCATGTAAGTTTATGTGAGTGCGTGTAAGTGCGTGTAAGTGCGTATAATTGCTTGTAAGTGTGTGTAAGTGCGTGTAAGTGCGTGTAAGTGTGTATAAGTGCGTGTAAGTGCGTGTTAATACGTGTTAGTTTGTGTATGTTCGTGTAGGTACGGATAAGTGCGTGTACGTACGTGTAAGTACGTGTAAGTATGTGCAAGTGCGTGTATGTACGTGTAAGTGTGTGTAAGTACGTGGTAGTGCGTGTAAGTGTGTATACGTGTGTGCAAGTGTGTGCAAGTGTGCGTAAGTGCGTGTAAGTGTGTGTAAGTGCGTGTTAGTGTGTTTAAGTGTGTATAAGTGCGTATAAGTGCGTGTAAGTGTGTGTAAGTTTGTGTAAGCTTGTGTAAGTGTATGTAAGTGCGTGTAAGTACATGTAAGTACGTATGCGTACGTGTAAGTATGTGTAAGTGCAAGTAAGTGCGTGTAAGTACGTGTAAGTACATGTAAGCACATAAAGTAGGTGTGAGTACGTGTAAGTGTGTGTAAGTGGGTGGAAGTACGTGTAAGTGCGATGTAAGTTTGTGTAAGTGCCTGGAAGTGCATGTCAGTACATGTTAGTACGTGTAAGTGCATGTACGTGTGTGGAAGTGCTTGTAGGTGTGTGTGAGTTCAGTTTAAGTACGCGTATGTCCGTGTAAGCTTGTGTAAGTTCATGTAAGTGCATGTATGTGCTTGTAAGTGCATGTAAGTGTGTGTAGGTGCGTGTAAGTGTGTGTAAGTTTGTGCAAGTGTGTGTCAGTGCATGTAAGTGCGTGTGAAATCAGTTCAAGTGCGTGTAAGTTCATGTAAATTTGTGTAAGTGCGTGTAAGTACGTATACGTGCGTGTACGTGCGTGTTAGTACATGATAGTACCTGTAAGTGTGTGTATATGTGTGTAATTGTGTATAAGTGCGTGTCAGTGTGTATAACTGCATGTACGTGCGTGTTAGTGCATGTAAGTGCATGTAAGTGCGTGTAAGTACGTGTTAGTGCATGTAAGTTTGTGTAAGTGTGTGTAAGTGCGTGAAAGTGCGTGTAAGTGTGTGTAAGTGTGTGTAAGTGTGTGTAAGTATGTGTAAGTACGTATAAATGCAAGTTAGTGTGTGTAAGTACGTGTAAGTACATGTAAGCACGTGTAAGTACGTGTAAGTGCATGTAAGTTTGTGTAAGAAAGTGTAAGTGCTTGGAAGTGGAAGAAAGTGTGTGTAAGTACGTGTAAGTGTGTGTAAGTGCGTGTAAGTGTGTGTAAGTGCATGTAAGTTTATGTAAGTGTGTGTAAGTTCGTGTAAGTGCGTGTAAGTGCGTGTAAGTGCGTGTTATTGCATGGTAGAGCGTGTAAGTCTGTGTAAGTGCGTGTAAGTACGTGTAAGTGCGTGTAATTATGTGTAAGTGCATGTATGTGCGTGTAAGTGCGCGTAAGTGCATGCAAGTGTGTGTAAGTGCATTTAAGTACGTGTAAGTGCGTGTAGGTGCGTGACAGTGCGTGTAAGTACGTGTAAGTGCGTCTTAATGCCTGTAAGTACGTGGAAGTGCGTGTAAGTGCGTGTAAGTGCGTGTCAATGCATGTAAGTGCGTGTAAGTTTGTGTAAGTACGGGTAAGTGCGTGTAGGTACGTGTAAGTGCGTGGAAGTATGTGTAAGTCTGTGTAAGTGCGTCTAAGTGCATGTAAGTGCATATAAGTGCATGTAAGTGCGTATAAGTTTGAGTAAGTGCCTGTAAGTGCGGGTAAGTATGTGTAAGTGCATGTAAGTGCGTGTATGTGCGTGTAAGTGCGTGTAAGTGCGTGTAAGTATGGGAAAGTGTGTGAAAGTGCATGTAAGTACGTGGTAGTGCGTGTAAGTGCATGTAAGAGCGTGTAAGTCCGTCTAGGTGTGTGTAAGTGTGTGTAAGTTCATGTAAGTTTGTCCAAGTGCATGTAAGTACATGTAAGTGCATGTAAGTGCATGTAAGTGAGTGTAAGTGCGTGTCAGTGTCTGCAAGTGCGTGTAAGTGCGGGTAAGTGCGTGTAAGTGGGTGTAAGTGCGTGTAAGTGCGTGCAAGTGCGTGTAAGTGCGTGTACGTGCATGTAAGTGTAAGTACGTGTATGTATGTGTAAGTGCGTGTAAGTACTTGTAAGTTTGTGTAAGTGTGTATAAGTGCGTGTAAGTGCGTGTAAGTGCATGTAAGTGCGTGTAAGTATGTATAAGTGCGTGGAAGTGCGTTGATGTGCGTGTAAGTGCATTTAACTACGTGTAAGTACGTGTAAGTGCGTGTAAGTTTACATAAGTGCGTGTAGGTGCGTGTCTATTCGTGTATGTGTATGGAAGTACGTGTAATTGCGTGTAGGTACGTGTAAGTGCGTGTAAGTTTAGTTTAAGTATGTGTAAGTTCGTGTAAGTTTGTGTAAGTGCATGTAAGTGTGTTGAAGTGCGTGTAAGTGCATTTAAGTGCGTGTTATTACGTGTTAGTACATGTTAGTGCGTGTAAGTGTGTGTAAGTGCATGTAGGTACGTGTAAGTGCGTGTAAGTGTGTGTGAGTGCATGTAAGTGCGTGTAAGTGCATGTAAGTGCATGTAAGTACGTGTAAGAACCTAAAAGTGCGTGCAAGTACGTGTAAGTACGTGTACGTACGTGTACGTGCAAGTAAGTGCTTGTAAGTACGTGTTAGTACATGTAAGTACGTGTAAGTGCATATAAGTGCGTGTAAGTGTGTGTAAGTGGGTGTAAGTGCTTGCAAGTGCAAGAAAGTACTTGTAAGTATGTGTAAGTGCGTGTAAGTGCTTGTAAGTGTATGTAAGTGCTTGTAAGTGTGTATAAGTGCATGTAAGGGTGTGTAAGTGCATGTACGTACCTAGAAGTTTGTGTAAGTGCGTGCAAGTGCATGCCAATGCGTGTAAGTATCTGTACATTCGTGTAAGTGCGTGTAAGTGCGTGTATGTAGTGTAAGTGTGTGTAAGTGTGTGTATTTGTGTGTAAGCACCTGCAAGTGCATGTAAGTGCATGTAGGTTGATGTAAGTTTGTGTAAGTGTGTATAAGTGCGTGTAATTGCGTGTAAGTGCGTGCAAGTGTGTGTAAGTGTATGTAAGTGCGTGTAGGACATGTAGGTGCATGTAAGTGTGTGTAATTACCTGCAAGTATGTGTAAGTACGTGTAATAGCGTGTAAGTGTTTGTTAGTGCGTGTAAGTGCGTGTAAGTATGTGTACGTATGTGTAAGTGCGTATAAGTGCGTGTAAGTGCGTGTAAGTGTGTGTGGTTTGTGTAAGTGCGTGTAAGTACGTGTATGTTTGTGTAAGTGCGTGTAAGTACGGGTAAGTACGTGTAAGTGCCTGTAAGTGCATGTAAGTGCGTGTACGTGCGTAGAAGTGCGTGTAAGTGTGTGTCAGTGTGTGTAAGTACGTGTAAGTGCGTGTCAGTGGGTGTTAGTGCGTGCAAATGCTTGTAAGTAAATATCAGTTTGTGTAAGTGCGTGTAGGTGCGTGTACGTGCATCTAGGTGCGTGTAAGTGTGTGTAGGTGCGTGTGAGTGCAGATTAAGTTCATGTAAGTGCGTGTACGTGCATGTAAGTACATGTAAGTGTGTGTCAGTGCGTGTAAGTGCGTGGAAGTGCGAGTAAGTGTGTGTAAGTTCAGTTTAAGTGCGTATACATTCGTGTAAGTTTGTATAATTGCGTGTAAGTGTGTGTAAGTTTGTGTAAGTGTGTGTAAGTGTGTGTAAGTGAGTGTAGGTGCGTTTTAGTGTGTGTAGGTGCGTACAAATGAGTGTAGGTGCGTGTAAGTGCCTATAAGTTCAGTTGAAGTGTGTGTAAGTGCATGTAAGTACGTGTAAGTTGAGTTTTAGTGTGTGTACGTTCGTGTAATTTTGTGGAAGTGCATGTAAGTACGTTTAGACACCTGTAAATGTGTGTAAGTGCGTGTAAGTGCGTGTTAGTGCATGTTAGTATGTGTAAGTGTGTGTAAGTGCGTGTAAGTGTGTGTAAGTGTGTGTAAATGTGTATAAGTGCATTCAAGTGCGTGTATGTGCATGTAAGTATGTGTAAGTGTGTGTAAGTATGTGTAAGTTTGTGTAAGTGCATGTAAGTGTGTGTAACCTTGTGTAAGTGCGTGAAAGTGTGTGTAAGTGTGTGTAAGTACGTGTACGTTTGCGTAAGTGCGTGTAAGTGCGTGTAAGTTCATGTAAGTGCTTGTAAGTACGTGTTACTATGTTTAAGTTTGTGTAAGTGTCTTTAAGTGTATGCAAGTGTGTGTACGTGTGTGTAAGTGTGTGTAAGTGCATGTAAGTACGTGTACATACATTTAAGTCCGTTTAAGTGCATGGAAGTGCGTGTAATTATGTGTAAGTGTGTGTAAGTGTGTGTAAGTATGTGTAAGTGCATGTAAGTACGATTAAGTGTGTATAAGTGTGTGTCAATACGTGTAAGTGTGTGTAAGTTTGTGTAATTGCGTGTAAGTACGTGTAAGTGCATGTAAGTGCGTGTAAGGGAGTGTAAGTAGTGTAAAAGCACGTAAGTGCGTATTAGTGCATGTAAGTTCGTGTGAGTGCGTGTCAGTGCGTGTAGGTTCCTGTAGAATCGTATACGTCTGTGTAAGTGCGTGTAAGTGCATGTTAATGGGTGTAAGTGCGAGTAAATGTGTGTACGTTTGTATAGGAGCGTGTAGGAGTGTGTAGGTGCGTATAAATGCATGTACGTACGTGCAAGTGCGTGTAAGTACGTGTTAGTGCGTGTAAGTTCATGTAAATGCGTGTAAGTGCGTGTAAATTCATTTAAGTGCGTGTAAGTGTGTGTAAGTTTGTGGAAGTACATGTAAGTGCATGTAAGTACGTGTAAGTGTGTGTAAGTACGTGTAAGTGCATGCAAGTGCGTGTAAGTGCGTGTAAGTGCGTGTAAGTTTGTGTAAGTACGTGTAAGGGCCTGTAAGTGCGTGTAAGTACGTGTATGTACGTGTGAGTATGTGCAAGTGCAAGTAAGTGCGTGTAAGTACGGGTAAGTGCATGTAAGCACGTGTAAGTGCATGTAGGTGCATGTAAGTGTGTATAAGTGTGTGTAAGTATGTGTAAGTACGTGTCAGTGTGTGGAAGTACGTGTAAGTACGGTTTAAGTTCGTGTAAGTGCGTGGAATTTCATGTAAGTATGTGTAAGTACGTGTAAGTGCGAGTAAGTGCGTGGAAGTGTGTGTAAGTGCGTGTGAGTTCAGTTGAAGTGCGTGAAATTTCGTGTAAGTTTGTGTAAGTACGTGTAAGTGTGTGTTAGTACGTGTTAGTGCATGTAAGTGTGTGTATGTATGTGTAAGTGCGTGTAAGTGCGTGTAAGTGTGTGTAATTGCATATAAGTGCGTGTAAGTGCGTGTAAGTGCGTGTAAGTGTATGTAAGTGCGTGTAAGTGCGTGTAATTGTGTGTACGTGTGTGTAAGTTCATGTAAGTGCGTGTAAGTGTGTGTAAGGGCATGTAAGTGCGTGTAAGTGCATGTAAGTGTGTGTAAGTATGTGTAAGTACGTGTAAGTGCAAGGTAGTGCGTGTAAGTACGTGTAAGTACATGTAAGCACGTGTAAGTGTGTGTAAGTACTAAAAGTCTGTTTAAGTGGGTGTAAGTTCTTGCAAGTGCAAGTAAGTGCGTGTAAGAACGTGTAAGTGCGTGTAAGTACGTGTAAGTACATGTGAGTGCGTGTAAGTGCGTGTACATGCGTGTAAATGCGTGTAAGTGCATGTTAGTGTATGTAAGTACGTGTAAGTGCGTGTCAGTGTATGTAAGTGCGTGTAAATGTATGTAAGTAAATGTTAGTTTGTGTAAGTGCTTGTAAGTGCGTGTAAGTGCGTGTAAGTGTATGTAAGTGCGGTTTAAGTTCGTGTAAGTGCGTGTAAGTGCATGTAAGTATGTGTAAGTGCATGTAAGTACATGTAAGTGCGTGTAAGTACGTGTAAGTTCAGTTTAAGTATGTGTAAGTTTGTGTAAGTTCGTGTAATTGTGTGTGAGTGCGTTTAAGTTTGTGTAAGTGTTTGTAAATGTGTGGAATTGTGTGTAAGTGCGTGTAAGTATGTGTAAGTGCATGTAAGTGCATGTAAGTGTGTATACATGTGTGTCAATGCGTGTAAGTACATGTAAGAGGGTGTAAGTTTGTGCAAGTGCGTGTAAGTGCATGCAAGTGCATGCAAGTACGTTTAAGTGGGTGTCAGTGTGTGTAAGTGCGTGTACGTTCGTACAAGTGTCGGTAAGTGTGTGTAAGTGCGTGTAAGTGCGTGTGAGAGTGTGTAAGTGTAAGTGCGTGTATGTACGTGTAAGTGCATATAAGTGTGTGTAAGTTCGTGTAAGATCATGTAAGTGTGTGTAAGTACATGTAAGTGCATGTTAGTGTGTGTAAGTGCGTGTAAGTACGTGTAAGTGCGTGTATGTATGTATAAGTGAGTGTAAGTGTGTGTAAGTGCGTGTAATTACGTGTAAGTTTGCATAAGTACGTGTAAGTGCGTGTATGTTTGTGTAAGTGTGTGTAAGTGTATGTAAGTGGGTGTAATTGCTTGTAAGTACAAGTAAGTGCGTGTAAGGATGTGTAAGTGCGTGTAAGTGCGTGTAAGTCTGTGTGAGTGTGTGAAAGTTTGTGTAAGTGCGTGTGAATACGTGTAAGTGCATGTGAGTGCCTGTCAGTGCGTTTAAGTACGTGTAAGTGCATGTCAGTGTGTGTAAGTACATGTAAATGCATGTAAGTAAGTGTAAGTTTGTGTAAGTACGTGTAAGTGCGTGTAAGTTTGTGTAAGTGTGTGTAAGTGCAGTTTAAGATCGTGTAAGTGCCTCTAAGTGCATGTACGTATGTGTAAGTGCGTGTAAGTACATGTAAGTGCGTGTAAGTACGTGTAAGATCAGTTTAAGTACGTGTAAGTTTGTGTAATTTTGTGTAATTGTGTGTGAGTGCGTTCAAGTTTGTGTAAGTGTGTGTAAATGCATGTAATTGTGTGTAAGTGCGTGTAAGTGCTTGTAAGTATTTGTAAGTGCATGTAAGTGCATGTATGTACGTGTACGTTTGTCTAATTACGTGTAAGTACGTGTAGGTGCTTTTAAGTGCGTGTAAGTGCATGTAAGTGCATGTGAGTGCGTGTGAGTGCGTGTAGGTTGGTTTAAGTTCGTGTAAGTGTGTGTAAGTGCGTATAAGTGCATGTAAGTGCGTGTAAGTGTGTGTAAATGTGTGTAAGTTTGTGTAGGAGCATGTAGAAGTGTGTAGGTGTGTGTAAGTGCGTGTAGGTACGTGCAAGTGCGTGTAAGTGCATGTTTGTGCATGTAAGTTCATGTAAATTTGTGTAAGTGCGTGTAAGTTTGTGTAAGTGCGTGTAAGTGCGTGTAAGTTTGTGTAAGCATGTGTAAGTGCATGAAAGTGCGTGTATGTGCGTGTAAGTTGTGTAAATGTGTGGAAGTGTGTGTAAGTGCGTGTACGCACGGGTAAGTGTGTGTAAGTGTGTGAAAGTACGTATAAGTGCGTGTAAGTGTGTGTAAGTGTGTGCAAGTATGTGCAAGTGCGTGTAAGTGCATGTAAGTGCGTGTAAGTGCGTGTAAGTTTGTGTAAGTGTAAGTGCGTGTAAGTGCGTGTAAGTACCTGTAAGTACGTGTAAGTACGTGTAAGTGCAAGCAAGTGCGTGTAAGTACGTGTAAGTGCATGTAAGCACAGGTAAGTGCTTGTAAGTGCGTGAAAGTGCGTGTAAGTGTGTGTAAGTGTGTATATGTATGTAGAAGTGTGTGAAAGAACGTGGAAGTGCGTATAAACGGGGTTTAAATTTGTGTACGTACATGGAAGTGCATGTAAGTACGTGGAAGTGCATGCAAGTGCGAGTAAGTACGTGGAAGTGTATGTAAGTGCGTGTAAGTTCAGTTTAAGTGCGTGTATGTTTGTGTAAGTTTTTGTAAGTACGTGTAAGTGCGTTTAAGTGCATGTAAGTGCTTGTAAGTGTGTGTAAGTGCGTGTAGGTACGTGTAAGTGTGTATAAGTACGTGCAAGTTTGTGTAAGTGCGTGTAAGTGCGTCTAAGATCCGTTTAAGTACGTGTAACTGCGTATAAGTTCAGTTTAAGTGCGTGTAAGTACGTGTAAGTACATGTAAGCACGTGTAAGTGCGTGTAAGTGCGTGTAAGTGTGTATAAGTGGGTGTAAGTGCTTGCAAGTGCAAGTAAGTGCGTGTACATACGAGTAAGTGCGTGCAAGTACGTTCAAGTGCGTGTAAGTGCCTGTAAGTTTGTGTAAGTGTGTGTAAGTACGTGTAAGTGCGTGTAAGTGTGTGAAAGTGCGTGTAAGACCATGTAAGTGTGTGCAAGTTCGCGTAAGTATGTGTAAGTGCGTGTAAGGGCATGTACGTGCATGTAAGTGTGTGTAAGTGCGTGTAATTACATGTAAGTACAAATACGTGCGTGTAAGTGCGTACAAATGTGTGTCAATGCGTGTAAGTACGTGTAAGTTGGAATAAGTACGGGTAAGTGCGTGTATGTGCGTGTAAGTACGTGTAATTGGGTGTAAGTGTGTATAAGTGCGTGTGAGTGCGTGTAAGTGCGTGTAAGTGCGTGTTAGTGCCTGTAAGTGCGTTTAAGTATGTGTAAGTGCCTGTAAGTGTGCGTATGTTTGTGTAAGTATGTGTAAGTGTGTGCAAGTGCGTGTAAGTGTGTGTAAGTGTGTATGAGTGTGTTTTAGTGTGTGTAAGTGTGTGTAAGTTTGTATAAGTGTATGTAAGTGCATGGTAGTGCGTGTAAGTGTGTGTAAGTGTGTGTATGTCCGTGTAGGTGCGTGTTAGTGCGTGTAAGTGCGTGTAAGTTTGTACAAGTGTGTGTAAGTGCGTGTAAGTGCATGTAAGTGCGTATAAGTGCGTGTCAGGGCGTGTATGTACGTGTTAAGGTGTGTAAGTGTGTGTAAGTTCATATAAGTAGGTGTAAGTGCGTGTAAGTGCGTGTAAGTGCATGTTAGTACATGTAAGTGCGTGTAAGTGCGTATAAGTACGTGTAAATGTGTACAAGTGCGTGTAAGTGTGTGTAAGTGCGTGTAAGCATGTGTAAGTTCACGTAACTACGTGTAGGTACATGTACGTGCATGTTAGTGTGTGCAAGTACGTGTAACTGCATGTAAGTGTATGTAAGTGCGTATAAGAACAGTTTAAGTGCATGTAAGTACTTCTAAGTTCGTGTAACATCGTGTAATTGCGTGTAAGTACGTTTCAGTGCATATACGTATGTGTAAGTGCGTGTTAGTATGTGTTTGTGTGTGTTAGTGCGTGGAAGTCTGTGTAAGTGCATGTAAGTGCTTGCAAGTGCGTGTAAGTGTGTGTAAGTGCATGTAAGTGCGTGTAAGTACGTGTATGTGTGTGTAAGTGAGATATGTGCTTGTAGGTGTGTGTAGGTGCGTTTAAGTAGGTGTAAGTGTGTACAAGTGTGTGCTACTACATGTTAGTGTGTGTTAGTACGTGAAAGGGCGTGTAAGTGTGTGTAGGTGCGTGTAAGTGCGTTTCAGTACGTGTAAGTTTGTGCAAGGGCGTGTAAGTACGTGTAAGTGCTTGTAAGTGTATGTAAGTGCATGTAAGTGCGTATAAGTATGTGTAAGTGCGTGCAACTGTGTGTACGTGCGTATAAGTTCATGTCAGTGCATGTAAGTGCGTGTACATTCGTCTAAGTGTATGTAAGTGTGTGTAATTGCGTGTAGGTGTGTGTAAGTGTGTGTAAGTTCAGTTTAAGTGCGTGTACATTTGTGTAAGTGTGTGTAAGTATGTTTACATATGTATAAGTGCGTGCACGTGTGTGTAAGTGTGTGTTAGTGCGTGTTAGTGCATGTAAGTGTGTGTAAGAGCATGTAAGTGCGTGTAAGTGCGTATAAGTGCCTATAAGTGCGTGTAAGTACGTGTAAGTACTTGTAAGTATGTGTAAGTGCAAGTAAGTGCGTGTAAGTACGTGTAAGTATATGTGAGTACGTGTAAGTGCGTGTAAGTGCGTGTAAGTGTGGATAAGTGGATGTAAGTGCTTGCAAGTGCAAGAAAGTGTGTGTAAGTACGTGTAAGTATGTGTAAGTCTTTGTAAAAGTGTGTAAGTGTGTGTAAGTGCGTGCAAGTGTCAATAAGTGTGTGTAAGGGTGTGTAAGTGCGTATAAGTACGTGGAAGTTTGTGTAAGTGCGTGTAAGTGTGTGCCAATGCGTTTAAGTGCGTGTACGTTTGTGTAAGTGTGTGTAAGTACGTGTATGTAGTGTAAGTGTGTGTAAGTGCATGTATGTGCGTGTAAGTATGTGTAAGTGCGTGTAGGTTTGTGCATATTTGTGTAAGTGCGTGTAAGTGCATACAAGTGCGTGTAAGTGCGTGTAAGTGCGTCTAAGTACGTGTAAGTGTGTGAATGCGTGTAAGTGTATGTAGGAGCGTGAATGTGCGTGTAAGTATGTGCAAGTGTGTATATTGTGTGTAAGTGCGTGTAAGTTTGTTTAAGTGCATGTAGTGCGTGTAAGTTTGTGTAATTGCGTGTAAGTTTGTCTCAGTGCGTGTAAGTGCATGTAAGTGCGTATAAGTGCGTGTAAGTACGTGTAAGTGCGTGTAAGTGTGTGTACATGTGTGTAAGTGCGTGTAAGTGTGTATAAGTACGTGTAAGTGGGTGTAAGCGTGTGTAAGTTCATGTAAGTGTGTGTAAGTGCATGTACATTTGTGTAAGTGCGCGTAAGTGCGTGTAAGTGCGTGTAGGTGCGTGTAAGTACATGTACATGCGTGTAACTGTGTGTATGTGCGTATCAGTGCGTGAAAGTACGTGTAAGTGCGTGTCAGTGCGTGTAAGTGCGAGTAAATGCGTGTAAGTAAATGCAAGTTCCGTTAGGTGCATGTAAGTGTGTGTAAGTACGTGTAAGTGCGTGTATGTGTGGTTTAAGCTCGTGTTAGTGCGTGTAAGTGCATGTAAATACGTGTAAGTGCGTGTGAGTACGTGTAAGTGGGTGTAAGTGCATGTGAGTTCAGTTTATGTACATGTAAGTTCGTGTAAGTTCATGTAATGGCGTGTAAGAGCGTGAAAGTACGTGTAAGTGTATGTAAGTGCGTGTAAGTGCGTGTAGGTGCCTGTAAGTACGTGTAAGTGCGTGCAAGTGCGTGTAAGTGTGTGTAAGTGCATGTAAGTTCAGTTAAAGTGCGTGTAAGTGCATGTAAGTTCAGTTTGAGTGTGTGTAAGTCAATGTAAGTTTGTGTAAGTGCATGTACGCGTGCTTAAGTGCGCGTAAGTGCATGTAAGTGTGTGTAAGTGCATGTTAGTGCATGTTAGTACGTGTAAGTGTGTGTAAGTACATGTAAGTGTGTACAAGTACGTGTAAGTGTGTGTAAGTGCATGTAAGTGCGTGTAAGCGCGTATAAGTGTGTGTAAGTGCGTGTAAGTGCGTGTAAGTGTGTGTAAGTACATGTAAGTACATGTAAGTGCATGTAAGTACATATAAGTATGTGTAAGTGCTTGTTAGTGTGTGTCAGTGCATATACGTGTGTGTAAGAGCGTGTAAGTGTGTGTATGTGTGTGTATGTTTGTGTAAGTACATGTAAGTGCGTCAAAGTGCCTGTAAGTGTGTGTAAGTGTGTGTAAGTGCCTGTAAGTGTGTCAAAGTATGTGTAAGTACGTGTAAGTGTATATAAGGGCGTCTAAGTGCGTGTGAGTACGTGTAAGTGCGTGTCAATGCGTGTAAGTGCGTGTAAGTTCATGTTAGTGTAGGTTTGTGCGTGTAGGTGCATGTAAGTGCATGGATGTGCGTGTAAGTGTGTGTAAGTTTGTGTAAGTGTATGTAAGTGTGTGGTAGTGCGTGTAAGTGCATGTAAGTACGTGTAAGTCCGTGTACTTGCGTGTAAGTGTGTGTAAGTGTGTGTGAGTGAAAGTGCGTGTATGTAGGTGTAAGTGAGTGTAAGTGCGTCTAAGTTCGTGTAAGTGCGTGTAAGTGCATGTAGGTGCATGTAGGTGCATGTAAGTGTGTGTAAGTGCGTGTAAGTGTGTGTTATTATGTAGAAGTATGTGTAAGTTTGTGTAAGTATGGATAAGTACGTGTAAGTACGTGTAAGTTTGTAAAAGTACGTGTAAGTGCGTGTAAGTACGTGTAAGTGTGTGTGTAAGTGTAAGTGCGTGTATGTATGTGTAAGTACGTCTAAGTGCGTATAAGTTCCAGTAAGTTCATGTAATTGCGTGTAAGTGTGTGTAAGTGTATGTAAGTACGTGTAAGTGCCTGTAAGTGCGTGTAAGTGCGTGTAAGTACGTGTAAGTACATATAAGTAGGTGTAAGTACGTGTAAGTACGTGTAAGTGCGTGTAAGTGCATGTAAGTTTGCGGAAGTGCGTGGAAGTGCATGTACGTTTGTCTAAGTGTGTGTAAGTACGTGTCATTACATGTAGGTAAGTGTAAGTGCGTGCAAGTTCAGTTGAAGTACATGTATGTTTGTATAATTCGTGTGAGTATGTGGAAGTGTGTTGAAGTGCGTGTAAGTGCGTGTAAGTGCGTGGTAGTGCGTGTTAGTGCGTATAAGTATGTGTAAGTTCATGGAAGTGCGTGTAAGAGCGTGTAAGTGTGTGTAAGTGCATGTTAGTGCGTGGAAGTGCATGTAAGTGCGTGTAAGTACGTGTAAGTGCCTATAAGTGCATATAAGTACGTGTAAGTACGTGTAAGTACGTGTAAGTGCAAGTAAGTGCGTGTAAGTATGTGTAAGTACATGTAAGTACGTGCAAGTACTTGCAAGTGCAAGAAAGTACGTGTAAGTACGTGTAAGTGCGTGTAAGTGCTTGTAAGTGTGTGTAAGTACATGTAAGTGCGTGTAAGTGTGTGTAAGTGCATGTTAGTGCGTGTAAGTGTGTATAGGAGCGTGTAAGTGCATGTAAGTATGTGTAAGTTTTTGTAAGTGCGTGTAAGTGTGTATAAGTGCACGTAAGGGTGTGTAAGTGTGTGTAAGTACGTATAAGTTCGTGTAAGTGCGTGTAAGTTCGTGTAAGTTTTTGTAAGTGTGTGTAAGTTCGTGTCATTGCGTGTAAGTAAGTGTTAGTGCGTGTAAGTGCATGTAAGTGTGTGTATGTAGTGTTAGTGTGCATAAGTGCAAGTATGTGCATGTAAATGCATGTAAGTGCGTGT
>SZWC01011030.1:0-11907 GCA_023375785.1 Penium margaritaceum | reverse complement strand
GTAAGTGCGTGTAGGTTTGTAAGTTCATGTAAGTGCGTGTAAGTACGTGTAAGTGCGTGAACGTTCGTGTAAGTGCGTGTAAGTGCGTGTAAGTGCGTGTAAGTGTGTGTAGGAGCGTGTAGGTGCGTGTAAGTGCGTGTAAGTACGTGCAAGTCCATGTAAGTGCGTGTCACTCAGTGTACGTTTGTGTTGGTGCGTGTAAGTACGTGCACGTTTGTGTAAGTGGGTGTAAGTTTGTGTAAGTGCGTCTAAGTGCATGTAAGTGTGTGTAAGTGCGTGTAAGTGTGTGTAAGTGCGTGTAAGTGCGTGTACGTGAGTGTAAGTGCCAAAAAGAACGTGTAAGTACGTGTAAGCACGTGTAAGCGTATGTAAGTTTGTGTCAGTGCGTTTAAGTGTGTGTATGTTCGTGTAAGAGCATGTAACTGCGTGTAAGTGCGTGTAAGTGCGTGTAAGTGCGTGTAAGTACATGTAAGTTTGTGTAAGTGTGTTCAAGTGCATGTACGCGCATGTAAGTGCATGTAAGTGCATGTAAGGCCGTGTAAGTGCGCGTAAGTGCGTGTAAGTGCGTGAAAGTACGTGTAAGTGCGTATAAGTGCATGTAAGTGCGTGTATGTGTGTGTAAGTGCGTGTAAATGAGTGTAAGTGTATGTTAGTGCATGTAAGTTTGTGTAAGTGTGTGTAAGTGCGTGTAAGTATGTGTAAGTGCGTGAAAGTGCATGTAGGTGTGTGTAAGTGCGTGAAGGTGCGTTTGAATTTGTGTTAATGCATGTAAGTATGTATAAGCGCGTGTAAGTGTGTGTAAGTGTGTGTGAGTTTGTGTACGTGCGTGTAAGTGCGTGTAAGTGTCTGGAAGTGCGTGTAAGTGCATGTACGTGTGTGTAAGTGCGTGTACGTGCATGTAAGGCCATGTAAGTGCATGGAAGAGTGTGTTAGTGCGTGAATTTTCACGGAAGTGTGTGTTAGTGCATACAAGTGCGTGTAAGATTGTACAAGTGCGTGTAAATGTGTGTAAGTGTGTGTAAGTGCATGTTAGTGCGTGTAAGTGTGTGTAAGTGCGTGTAAGTGAGTATAAGTGTGTGCAAGTGCGTGTAAGTGCGTGTGAGTGCGTGTAAGTATGTGAAAGTGCATGTAACTGTGTGTAAGTGCGTGTAAGTGCGTGTAAGTACATGTAAGTGCATGTTACTATGTGTAAGTGTGTGTAAGTGCGTATAGGTGCGTGGAAGTGCGACTTAGTGCATGTAACTGCATGTTAATGTGTGTAAGTTTGTGTAGGTGCATGTAAGTGCGTATAAGTGCATGTAAGTGCATGTAAGTGCGCGTGTGTGTAAGTGTGTGGAAGTACGTGTTAGTGCGTGTAAGTGCGTGCAAGTGCGTGTAAGTGCGTGTAAGTACATGAAAGTTTGTGGAAGTACGTTTAAGTATGTGTAAGTGCGTGTTAGTGAGTATAAGTGCATGTAAGTGCGTGTAAGTTTGTGCATTTGCATGTAAGCACGTGTAAGTTTTTTGTAAGTGTGTTTAAGTACGCGTAAGTGCGTGTAAGTGAGTTGAAGTGTGTGTAATTGCGTGTAAGTGTGTATAAGTTTGTGTAAGTGCGTATAAGTACGTGTAACTGCGTGTAAGTACGTGTAAGTGCGTGTAAGTGCATGTACGTATGTATAAGTACGTCTAAGTGCATATATGTTCGTGTAAGTGCGTGTAAGTGCGTGAAAGTACTTGTAAGTGTGTGTAAGTGTGTGTAAGTGCGTGTAAGTACGTGTATGTGCATGTATGTGTGTGCACATTCGTGTAGGTACGTGTACGTTTGTGTAAGTGTGTGTAAGTCCATGTAAGTTTGTGTAAGTGCGTGTAAGTTTGTGTAAGTACATGTATGTGCCTGTCAGTGCGTGTAAGTGTGTGTAAGTGTGTATAAGTGTGTGTAAGTACGTGTAAGTATGTGTAAGTATGTGTAAGTGCGTATACGTTTTTGCAAGTGCGTGTAAGTGTGTGAAAGTGCTAGTAAGTCCCTTTTTTTGCGTATGAGTACGTGTAAGTGCGTGTATGTGTGTGTATGTGCATGTAAGTTCGTATAAGAGCGTGCAAGTGCGTGTAAGTGCATGTAAATACGTATGTGTATAAGTGTGTGTACGTTTGTGTTGGTGCGTGTAAGTGCGTGTAAGTACGTGAAAAATCGTTTAAGTGCGCGTTAGTTTGTGTAAGTATGTGTAAGCCCGTGTAAGTTTGTGTAAGTGCGTGTAAATGTGAATAAGTGCGTGTAAGTCTGTGTAAGCATGTGTGAGTTTGTGTAAGTGCGTGTAAGTGCGTGTAAGTTCGTGTAAGTGAGTGTAAGTGCATGTAAGTGCATGTAAGTGCGTGTAAGTTTGAATAAGTGCGTGTAAGTGCGTGTACGTGCGTGTAAGTGCGTGAAAGTGCGTGTAAGTGTGTGTAAGTATGTGTAAGTGCATGTAAGTTTGTGTAAGTGTGTGTAAGTAAGTGTAAGTGCGTGTATGTGCATGTAGGTGCGTGTAAGTGCGTGAAGGTGCATTTGAATTTGTGTAAATGCGTGTAAGTTTTTGTAAGCGCGTGTAAGTGTAAGTAAGTGCGTGCAAGCTTGTGTATATGCGTGTAAGTGCGTGTAAGTGCGTGGAAGTGCGTGTAAGTGCATGTAAGAGCGTGTAAGTGCGTGTACGTCCGTTTAAGTGCATGTAAGTGCGTGGATTTGTGTGTAAGTAGGTGTAAGCTCATGGAAGTGTGTGTTAGTGCATGCAAGTGCGTGTAAGTTAGTGCAAGTAAATGTAAATGTGTGTAAGTGTGTGTAAGTGCGTGTTAGTGCGTGTAAGTATGTGTAAGTGCGTGTAACTGAGTGTAAGTGCGTGCAAGTGTGCATAAGTGTATGCTAGTGCATGTAAGTGTGTGTAAGTACGTGTCATTGCGTGTAAGTGTGTGTACATGCATGGAAGTATGTGTAAGTGCGTGTAAGTGCGTGCAAGTACGTGTAAGTACGTGTTAGTATCTGTAAGTATGTGTAAGTGCATATAAGCGCGTGGAAGTGCGTGTAAATGCGTGTAACTGCGTGTAACTGTGTGTAGGTGCATGAAAGTGCGTGTAAGTGTGTATAAGTGTGTGCAAGTGCGTGTAAGTACGTTTAAGTACATGTGTGTGTGTATAAGTACGTGTAAGTGGGTGTTAGTGCATGTAAGTGCGTGAAAGTGCGTGTAAATGCGTGCAGGTGCGTGTAACTATGTGAAAGTTTGTGGAAGTGGGTTTAAGTATGGGTAAGTGCATGTTAGTGTGTGTAAGTGCGTGTAAGTGTGTGTAAGTACATGTAAGCGCATGTTAGCTTGTGTAAGTACGTGTAAGTGCGTGTAAATGCATGTAAGTGAGTGCAAGTGTGTGTAAGTACGTATGAATACGTGTAAGTGCGTTTAAGTGCATGGAAGTGCGTGTAAGTGTGTGTAAGTGTGTGTAGGTATGCGTAAGTGTGTGTAAGTACATGCAAGTTTGTGTAAGTGCGTGTAAGTGCCTGTAAGATCCGTTTAAGTGCGTGTAAGTTCAGTTTAAGTGCGTGTAAATACGTGTAAGTACACGTAAGCACGTGTAAGTGTGTGTAAGTGTGTGTAAGTGTGTATAAGTGGGTGTAAGTGCCTGCAAGTGCAAGTAAGTGCGTGTATGTACGTATAAGTGTGTGGTAGCACGTGTAAGTGCGTGTTAGTGCGTGTACATTTGTGTAAGTGCGTGTAAGTGCGTGTAAGTGTGTGTAAGTGTGTGAGAGTTCATGTAAGTCCATGTAAGTGCGTGCAAGTTTGCGTAAGTACGTGTAAGTGCGTGTAATTGCGTGTAAGTGCATGTAAGTGTGCGTTACTGCGTGTAATTACGTGTAAGTACATATAAGTGCGTGTAAGTGTGTACAAATGTGTGTTAATGCGTGTAAGTACGTGTAAGTTGGTATAAGTATGTTTTAGTGCGTGTATGTGCATGTAAGTATGTTTAATTGCGTGTAAGTGTGTTTAAGTGCGTGTAATTGCGTGTAAGTGCGTGTAAGTACGTGTTAGTGCGAGTAAGTGCGTGTAAGTATGTGTAAGTGCGTGTAAGTGTGTTTACGTTTGTGTAAGTACGTGTAAGTGTGGGTACGTGCGTGTAAGTGTGTGTAAGTGTGTATGAGTGTGTGTTAGTGCGTGTAAGTGTGTGTAAGTTTGTATAAGTGTATGTAAGTGCGTGGTAGTGCGTGTAACTGCGTGTAAGTGCGTGTAAATACGTATTAGTGCGAGTAATTGCGTGTAAGTATGTGTAAGTGCGTGTAAGTGTGTTTAAGTTTGTGTACGTTTGTACAAGTGTGTGTAAGTTCATGTAAGTGCATGTAAGTGCGTATAAGTGCGTGTCAGGGCGTGTATGTACGTGTTAAGGCGTGTATGTGCGTGTAAGTTCATATAAGTGCGTGTAAGTGCGTATAAGTGTGTGTAAGTGCATGTTAGTACGTGTAAGTGCGTGTAAGTGCGTGTAGGTGCGTGTAAATGTATACAAGTGCGTGTAAGTGCGTGTAAGTGCGTGTAAGTTCACGTAAGTACGTGTAGGTGCATGTACGTGCGTGTTAGTGCGTGCAAGTGCGTGTAAGTGCATGTAAGTGTGTGTAAGTGCGCGTAAGAATAGTTTAAGTGCGTGTAAGTATGTGTAAGTTTGTGTAACATTGTGTAAGTGTGTGTAAGTACGTTTAAGTGCGTGTAAGTATGTCTAAGTGAGTGTTAGTATGTGTTAGTGTGTGTTAGTGCGTGGAAGTGTGTGTAAGTGCATGTAAGTGCGTGCAAGTACGTGTAAGTGTGTCTAAGTGCATGTAAGTGCGTGTAAGTATGTGTATGTGCGTGTAAGTGCGAATATGTGCTTGTAGGTGCGTGTAGGTGCGTGTAGGTGCGTGTAAGTGTGTATAAGTGCATGTTAGTAGGTGTAAGTGTGTGGAAGTATGTGTAACTACGTGTTAGTGTGTGTATGTGCGTTTAAGTACGTGTAAGTTTGTGCAAGGGCGTGTAAGTACGTGTAAGTGCGTTTAAGTACGTGTAAGTTTGTGCAAGGGCGTGTAAGTACATGTAAGTGCGTGTAAGTGTATGTAAGTGCGTGTAAGTGCGTATAAGTATGTGTAAGTACGTGTAACTGTGTATACGTGCGTGTAAGTTCACGTAAGTGCATGTAAGTGCGTGTACGTATGTGCGTGTAGGTGTGTATAAGTGCGTGTAAGTTCAGTTTAAGTGTGTACGTTTGTGTAAGTGTGTGTAAGTATGTTTAATTACGTGTAAGTGCGTATAAGTATGTGTAAGTGTTTGTTAGTTCGTGTTAGTGCATGTGAGTGTGTATAAGTGCATGTAAGTGCGTATAAGTGCGTGTAAGTGTGTGTAAGTGAATGTAAGTGTGTGTAAGTGCATGTAATTGCGTGTAAGTGCGTATAAGTGCATATACGTGCGTGTAAGTATGTGTAACTTCATGTAAGTATGTGTAAGTGCAAGTAAGTGCGTATTAGTATGTGTAAGTATATGTGAGTACGTGTAAGCGCGTGTAAGTACGTGTAAGTGTGGGTAAGTGGATGTAAGTGCTTGCAAGTGCAAGAAAGTGTGTGTAAGTACGTGTAAGTACGTGTAAGTGTTTGTAAGTGTGTGTAAGTGTGTGTAAGTGCGTGTAAGTGTCTATAAGTGCGTCTTAGGGTGTGTAAGTGCGTGTAAGTACGTGGAAGTTTGTGTAAGTGCGTGTAAGTGTGTGCCAATGCATGTAAGTGCGTGCTAGTTTGTGTTAGTGTGTATAAGTATGTGTATGTAGTGTAAGTGTGTGTAAGTGCATGTATGTGCTTGTAAGTATGTATAAGTGCGTGTACGTTTGTGTAAGTTTGTGTAAGTGCGTGTAAGTGCATAGAAGTGCATGTAAGTGCGTGTAAGTGCCTCTAAGTGTGTGTAAGTGTGTGTAAGTGCGCGTAAGTGTGTGTAGGAGCGTGAACATGCGTGTATCTATGTGTGAGTATGTGCAAGTGTGTATAATTGCGTGTAAGTGCGTGTAAGTTTGTTTCAGTGCGTGTAAGTGCATGCAAGTTTGTGTAAGTGTGTGTAAGTTCGTGTCACTGCGTGTAAGTGCATGTATGTAAATATAAGTGCGTATAAGTACGTGTAAGTGCGTGTAAGTGTGTGTACATGTGTGTAAGTGCGTGTAAGTGCGTTTAAGTACGTGTAAGTGCGTGTAAGCATTTGTAAGTTCTTGTAAGTGTGTGTAACTGCATGTACATTCGTGTTAGTGTGCGTAAGTGCGTGTATGTGCGTGTAAGTGCGTGTAGATGCGTGTAAGTACATGTACATAGGTGTAAGTGCGTGTAAGTGCGTGTTAGTGCGTGTAAGTACGTGTAAGTGCGTGTCAGTGCGTGTTAGTGCGAGTAAATGCGTGTAAGTAAATGTAAGTTCGTGTAGGTGCATGTAAGTGCGTGAAAGTACGTGTAAGTGCGTGTATGTGCGGTTTACGTTCGTGTTAGTGCGTGTAAGTGCATGTAAGTACATGTAAGTGTGTGTAAGCACGTGTAAGTGGGTGGAAGTGGGTGTAAGTGCATGTAAGTTCAGTTTAAGCACATGTAAGTTTGTGTAAGTTTGTGTAATTGCGTGTAAGTGCGTGTAGGTACGTGTAAGTGCATGTAAGTGCGTATAAGTGCATGTAGGTGCGTGTAAGTACGTGTAAGTGCGTGCAAGTGCGTGCAAGTGCGTGTAAGTGCGTGTAAGTTCAGTTTGAGTGTGTGTAAGTCAGTGTAAGTTTGTGTAAGTGTGTGTAAGTGTGTTTAAGTGCGTGTAAGTGCGTATAAGTGCGTGTAAGTGCGTGTTAGTGCATGTTAGTACGTGTAAGTTTGTGTAAGTACGCGTAACTGCGTACAAGTACGTGTAAGTGGTTGTAAGTGCATGTAAGTGCATGTAAGTGCGTGTGAGCGCGTATAAGTGTGTCTTTGTGCTTATAAGTGTGTGTAAGTGCGTGTAAGTGTGTGTAAGGACATGTAAGTGCATGTAAGTGCGTGTAAGTGCATGTAAGAACGTGTAAGTGCTTGTAAGTGTGTGTAAGTGCGTAAACGTATGTGTGAGAGCGTGTAAGTGGGTGTAAGTGTGTGTATGTTTGTGTAAGCACGTGTAAGTGCATCAAAGTCCCTGTAAGTGCGTGTAAGTGTGTTTAAGTACCTGTAAGTGCGTCTAAATACATGTAAGTGCGTGTAAGTATGTATAAGGGCATGTAAGTGCGTGTGAGTACGTGTACGTGCGTGTCAATGCGTGTAAGTGCGTGTAAGTTCATGTAAGTGTGGGTAAGTGTGTGTAGGTGCATGTAAGTGCATGGAAGTGTGTGTAAGTGTGTGTAAGTTTGTGTAAGTGTATGCTACTGTGTGGTAGTGCGTGTAAGTGCATGTAAGTGCGTGTAAGTCCGTGTAGGTGCGTGTAAGTGTGTGTAAGTGCGTGTAAGTTCGTGCAAGTTCGTGTAAGTACGTGTAAGTGCATGTAAGTGCTTGTAAGTGTGTGAGTGGGTGTAAGTATTCGTAAGTTTGTGTAAGTACGGGTAAGTGCGTGTAAGTGCATGTAAGTGCGTGTAAGTGTGTATAAGTGCGTGTAAGTGCGTGTAAGTGCGTGTAAGTGTAAGTGCGTGTATGTACGTGTAAGTGTGGCTAAGTGCATGTAAGTTCGTGTTGGTGCGTGTAAGTGCATGTACGTGCATGTAGGAACATGTAAGTGTGTGTAAGTGCGTGTAAGTGCGTGTTAGTACGTGGAATTATGTGTAAGTTTGTATAGGTATGGGTAGGTGCGTGTAAGTGTGTGTAAGTGTGTATAAGTGCGTGTAAGTGCGTGTAAGTACGTGTAAGTGTGTGTGTAAGTGTAAGTGCGTGTATGTATGTGTAAGTACGTCTAAGTGCGTGTAAGTTCGTGTAAGTTCATGTAATTGCGTGTAAGTGCGTGTAAGTGCCTGTAAGTGTGTGTAAGTGCGTGTAAGTACGTGTAAGTACGTATAAGTACGTGTAAGTACGTGTAAGTACGTGTAAGTACATGTAAGTGCGTGTAAGTGCATGTACGTTTTCAGAAGTGCGTGGAAGTGCATGTACGTTTGTCTTAGTGTGTGTAAGTGTGTGTCATTACGTGTAGGTAAGTATAAGTGCATGTAAGTTTGGTTGAAGTACGTGTAAGTTCGTATCATTTGTTTGAGTACGTGGAAGTGTGTTTAAGTGCATGTAAGTGCGTGTAAGTGCGTGGTAGTGCGTGTTCGTGCGTGTTAGTGCGTATAAGTATGTATAAGTGCATGGAAGTGTGTGTAAGTGCGTGTAAGTGCGTGTAAGTGTGTGTAAGTGCATGTAAGTGCGTGTAAGTGCATGTAAGTGCGTGTAAGTACGTGTAAGTGCCTGTAAGTGCATGTAAGACCGTGTAAGTATGTGTAAGTGCAAGTAAGTGCATGTAAGTATGTGTAAGTACATGTAAGTCGGTGCAAGTACTTGCAAGTGCAAGAAAGTACGTGTAAGTAGGTGTAAGTGCGTGTAAGTGCTTGTAAGTGTGTGTAAGTGCATGTAAGTGTGTGTAAGTGTGTGTAAGTGCGTGTAAGTGCGTGTAAGTGTGTATAGGAGCTCGAAGTGCATGTAAGTATGTGTAAGTTTATGTAAGTGCGTGTAAGTGTGTATAAGTGCATGTAAGGGTGTGTAACTGCATGTAAGTACGTGTAAGTTTGTGTAAGTGCGCGTAAGTGTGTGCCAATGTGTGTAACTGTGTGTGAGTTTGTGTTATTGTGTGTAAGTACGTGTAAGTGCGTGTAAGTGCGTGTTAGTGTGTGTATGTAGTGTAAGTTTGTGTAAGTGCAAGTATGTGCGTGTAAACGCGTGAAAGTGCGTGTAAGTGTGTGTAAATGTGTGTAGGTTCATGTAAGTTCATGAAAGTGTGTGTAAGTACGTGTAAGTGCGTGTAAGTACGTGTAAGTGCGTGTAAGTGCATGTAAGTGCGTGTAAGTGCGTGTAAGTGTGTGTAGGAGCGTGTAGGTGCGTGTACGTGTGTGTAAGTACGTGCAAGTCCATGTAAGTGCGTGTAAGTCCATGCACGTTTGTGTTGGTGCGTGTAAGTACGTGTACGTTTGTGTAAGTGCGTGTACGTTTGTGTAAGTGCGTGTAAGTCCATGTAAGTGCGTGTAAGTGCGTGTAAGTTTTTGTAAGTGCATGTAAGTACGTGTACGTGAGTGTAAGTACATGTAAGTGCATGTAAGTACGTGTAAGTACGTGTAAGTGTGTGTAAGTTTGTGTAAGTGTGTTTAAGTGTGTGTACGTTCGTGTAAGTGCATGTAAGTGCGTGTAAGTGTGTGTAAGTGCGTGTAAGTACATGTAAGTTCGTGTAAGTGTGTTGAAGTGCATGTACGCGCGTGTAAGTGCTTGTAAGTGCCTGTAAGTTCGTGTTTGTGCATGTTAGTGCATGTAAGGCTGTGTAAATGCGCGTAAGTGCGTGTAAGTGTGTGTATGTACGTGTAAGTGCGTATAAGTGCGTGTAAGTACGTGGATGTATGTGCAAGTGTGTGTAAGTGAATGTAAGTGTGTGTAAGTGCATGTAAGTTTGTGTAAGTGTGTGTAAGTGCGTGTAAGTATGTGTAAGTGCGTGTCAGTGCATGTAGGTGTGTGTAAGTGCGTGAAGGTGCATTTGAATTTGTGTTAATGCGTGTAAGTATGTGTAAGCGTGTGTAAGTGTGTGTAAGTGCGTGTTAGTGCGTGTACGTGCGTTTAAGTGCGTGTAAGTGCGTGGAAGAGCGTGTAAGTGTGTGTAAGTTCATGTAAGTGTGTGTTAGTGCAGGGAAGTGCGTGTAAGTTTGTGCAAGTACGTGTAAATGTGTGTAAGTGTGTGTAAGTGTGTCTTAGTGCAAGTAAGTGTGTGTAAGTGCGTGTAATTGAGTGTAAGTGCGTGGAAGTGTGCATAAGTGTATGTTAGTGCATGTGAGTGTGTGTAGGTACGTGTAAGTGCGTGTAAGTGTGTTTAAGTGCATGAAAGTGTGTGTAAGTGCGTGTAAGTGCGTGTAAGTACGTGTAAGTACGTGTTAGTATGTGTAAGTGTGTGTAAGTGCGTATAAGTACGTGTAAATATGTGTAACTGCGTGTAACTGCGTGTAGGTGCGTGTAAGTGCGTGTAGGTGTGTGTAAGTGTGTGCAAGTGCGTGTAAGTACGTGTAAGTGCGTGTGTGTGTAAGTACGTGTAAGTGCGTGTTAGTACGTGTAAGTGCGTGTAAGTGCATGTAAATGCGTGCAGGTGCGTGTAACTATGTGAATGTTTGTGGAAGTACGTTTAAGTATGTGTAAGCGTGTTAGTGTGTGTAAGTGCGTGTAAGTGCGTGTAAGTGTGTGTAAGTGCACTTTAGCGCATGTAAGTTTGTGTAAGTGCGTGTAAGTGCGTATAAGTGAGTGTAAGTGCGTGTAACTTTGTGTAAGTGCGTGTAAGTGTGTGTAAGTGCGTATAAATATGTGTAAGTGTGTGTAAGTGCGTGTAAGTACGAGTAAGTGCGTGTAAGTGCGTGTACGTTTGTGTAAGTGCGTCTAAGTGCATATATGTTCGTGTAAGTGTGTGTAAGTGCGTGAAAGTACGTGTAAGTGTGTGTAAGTGTGTGTAAGTGCGTGTAATTACATGTATGTGTGTGTATGTGCGTGTAAGTTTGTGTAAGTACGTGTACGTTCATGTAAGTGTGTGTAAGTCCGTGTAAGTTTATGTATGTGCGTGTTAGTTTGTGTAAGTGCATGTACATGCGTGTAAGTGGGTGTAAGTGCGTGTAAGTACGTGTAAGTGTGTGTAAGTGCTTGTTATTGCGTGTAAGTACGTGTACGTGTGTATACGTTTGTGTAAGTAGGTGTAAGTGTGTGAAAGTGCTTGTAAGTGCGTGTAAGCATGTATAAGTGCAAGTAAGTGCGTGTATGTGCATGTATGTGCATGTAAGTTTGTGTAAGTTCGTGTCAGTGCATTTAAGTGCGTATAAACACGTGTAAGTGTGTGTAAGTGCGTGTAAGTTTGTGTAAGTGTGAATAAGTGCGTGTAAGTGTGTGTAAGCACATGTAAGTGCATGTAAGTGCGTGTAAGTGCGTGTAAGTGCGTATAAGTTTGTGTAAGTGTGTGTAAGTGCGTGTAAGTGCGTGTAAGTTTGAATAAGTGTGTGTAAGTACGTGTAAGTGCATTTAAATACATGTAAGTTTGTGTTAATGCATGTAAGTGCGTGTAAGTGCGTGTAAGTTCGTGCAAGTGCATGTACATGCATGTAAGTGCGTGTAAGTGCGTGTAAGTATGTGTAAGTTTGTGTACGTGTGTGTAAGTGCGTGTAAGTGTGTGTAAGTGTGTGTTACTGCCTATAAGTACGTGTAAGTGCGTGTAAGTGTGTGTAAGTGCGTGTAAGTGCCATTAAGTGCATGCAATTGCTTGTAAGTGGATGTAAGTGCGTGTCAGTTTGTTTAAGTACGTGTACGTGCGTATAAGTTGGTCTAAGTTTGTGTAAGTACGTGTAAGTGCGTGTAAGTGCATATAAGTATGTGTAAGTGCGTGTAAGTGTGCGTAAGTGAGCGTAAGTGTGGGTAAGTGCGTGTTAGTACCTGTAAGTGCGTGTGAGTTAGTGTAAATGCGTGTAAGTGCGTGTAAGTACGTGTAAGTGTGTGTAAGTGCGTGTTAGTCGAGTAAGTTTCTGTAAGTGTGTGTAAGTGCGTGTAAGTTCATGAAAATGCATGTAAGTGTGTGTAAGTGCGTGTAAGTTTGTGTAAGTGCGTGTAAATGTGTGTAAGTTTGTATAAGTACATGTAAGTGCGTGTAAGTTCATGTAAGTGTGTGTAAGTGCATGTAAGTACGTGTAAGTTTGTGTATGTGCGTGTAAGTGCGTGTTAATGCGTGTAAGTGCGTGTAAGTGCGTGTAAGTGCGTGAAAATGCGTGTAAGTTCCTGTAACTTTGTGTTAG